>CM056379.1:34573268-34830435 GCA_029718625.1 Synaphobranchus kaupii
AACAAAGCCGATGATGCCAGCTCATAGAGACCTAACAAAGCCTACGAGGCCAGGTCATAGAGACCTAACAAAGCCTATGAGGCCAGCTGAGAGACCTTACAAAGCCTACGAGGCCAGCTCATAGAGACCTAACAAAGTCTACGAGGCCAGCTCATAGAGACCTAACAAAGCCTACGAGGCCAGCTCATAGAGACCTAATAAAGCCTATGAGGCCAGCTCATAAAGACCTAACAAAGCCTACGAGGCCAGCTCATAGAGGCCTAACAAGGCCTACGAGGCCAGGTCATAGAGACCTAACAAAGCCTATGATGCCAGTTCATAGAGACCTAACAAAGCCTACGAGGCCAGTTCATAGAGATTAACAAAGCCAATGATGCCAGCTCATAGAGACCGAACAAAGCCTACGAGGCCAGCTCATAGAGATCTAACAAAGCCTATGATGCCAGCTCATAGACACCTAACGAAGCCTATGAGGCCAGCTCATAGAGACCTAACAAAGCCTACGAGGCCAGCTCATGGAGACCTAACAAAGCCAATGATTCCAGTTCATAGACCTAACACAGCCTATGAGGCCAGCTCATGGAGACCTAACAAAGCCAATGATTACAGTTCATAGACCTAACACAGCCTACGAGGCCAACTCATAGAGACCTAACAAAGCCAATGATGCCAGTTCATAGACCCAACACAGCATACGAGGCCAGCTCATAGAGACCTAACAAAGCCAATGATGCCAGCTCATAGACCTAACACAGCCTATGAGGCCAGCTCATAGAGACATACCAAAGCCTACGATGCCAGCTCATAAAGACCTAACTCAGCCTACAAGGCCAGCTCAAAGAGACCTAACAAAGCCTATGAGGCCAGCTCATAAAGACCTAACAAAGCCTACGAGGCCAGATCATAGAGACCTAACAAAGCCTATGAGGCCAGCTCATAGAGGCCTAACAAAGCCTACGAGGCCAGCTCATAGAGACCTAACAAAGCCTAGGAGGCCAGCTCATAGAGACCTAACAAAGCCTACGAGGCCAGCTCATAGAGACCCAACAAAGCCTACGAGGCCAGCTCATAGAGACCCAACAAAGCCTACGAGTCCAGTTCATAGAGACCTAACAAAGCCTACGAGGCCAGCTCATAGAGGCCTAACAAAGCCTAGGAGGCCAGCTCATAGAGACCTAACAAAGCCTAGGAGGCCAGCTCATAGAGACCTAACAAAGCCTACGAGGCCAGCTCATAGAGGCCTAACAAAGCCTACGAGGCCAGATCATAGAGACCTAACAAAGCCTACGAGGCCAGCTCATAGAGGCCTAACAAAGCCTACGAGGCCAGCTCATGAGACCTAACAAAGCCTAGGAGGCCAGCTCATAAAGACTTAACAAAGCCTACGAGGCCAGATCATAGAGACCTAACAAAGCCTACGAGGCCAGCTCATAGAGGCCTAACAAAGCCTACGAGGCCAGCTCATAGAGACCTAACAAAGCCTAGGAGGCCAGCTCATAGAGACCTAACAAAGCCTACGAGGCCAGCTCATAGAGACCCAACAAAGCCTACGAGGCCAGCTCATAGAGACCCAACAAAGCCTACGAGGCCAGCTCATAGAGACCTAACAAAGCCTACGAGGCCAGCTCATAGAGACCTAACAAAGCCTACGAGGCCAGCTCATAGAGACCTAACAAAGCCTAGGAGGCCAGGTCATAGAGAACTAACAAAGCCTACGAGGCCAGCTCATAGAGACCTAACAAAGCCTAGGAGGCCAGCTCATAAAGACTTAACAAAGCCTACGAGGCCAGATCATAGAGACCTAACAAAGCCTACGAGGCCAGCTCATAGAGGCCTAATAAAGCCTATGAGGCCAGCTCATAAAGACCTAACAAAGCCTACGAGGCCAGCTCATAGAGGCCTAACAAGGCCTACGAGGCCAGGTCATAGAGACCTAACAAAGCCTATGATGCCAGTTCATAGAGACCTAACAAAGCCTACGAGGCCAGTTCATAGAGATTAACAAAGCCAATGATGCCAGCTCATAGAGACCGAACAAAGCCTACGAGGCCAGCTCATAGAGATCTAACAAAGCCTATGATGCCAGCTCATAGACACCTAACGAAGCCTATGAGGCCAGCTCATAGAGACCTAACAAAGCCTACGAGGCCAGCTCATGGAGACCTAACAAAGCCAATGATTCCAGTTCATAGACCTAACACAGCCTATGAGGCCAGCTCATGGAGACCTAACAAAGCCAATGATTACAGTTCATAGACCTAACACAGCCTACGAGGCCAACTCATAGAGACCTAACAAAGCCAATGATGCCAGTTCATAGACCCAACACAGCATACGAGGCCAGCTCATAGAGACCTAACAAAGCCAATGATGCCAGCTCATAGACCTAACACAGCCTATGAGGCCAGCTCATAGAGACATACCAAAGCCTACGATGCCAGCTCATAAAGACCTAACTCAGCCTACAAGGCCAGCTCAAAGAGACCTAACAAAGCCTATGAGGCCAGCTCATAAAGACCTAACAAAGCCTACGAGGCCAGATCATAGAGACCTAACAAAGCCTATGAGGCCAGCTCATAGAGGCCTAACAAAGCCTACGAGGCCAGCTCATAGAGACCTAACAAAGCCTAGGAGGCCAGCTCATAGAGACCTAACAAAGCCTACGAGGCCAGCTCATAGAGACCCAACAAAGCCTACGAGGCCAGCTCATAGAGACCCAACAAAGCCTACGAGTCCAGTTCATAGAGACCTAACAAAGCCTACGAGGCCAGCTCATAGAGGCCTAACAAAGCCTAGGAGGCCAGCTCATAGAGACCTAACAAAGCCTAGGAGGCCAGCTCATAGAGACCTAACAAAGCCTACGAGGCCAGCTCATAGAGGCCTAACAAAGCATACGAGGCCAGATCATAGAGACCTAACAAAGCCTACGAGGCCAGCTCATAGAGGCCTAACAAAGCCTACGAGGCCAGCTCATGAGACCTAACAAAGCCTAGGAGGCCAGCTCATAAAGACTTAACAAAGCCTACGAGGCCAGATCATAGAGACCTAACAAAGCCTACGAGGCCAGCTCATAGAGGCCTAACAAAGCCTACGAGGCCAGCTCATAGAGACCTAACAAAGCCTAGGAGGCCAGCTCATAGAGACCTAACAAAGCCTACGAGGCCAGCTCATAGAGACCCAACAAAGCCTACGAGGCCAGCTCATAGAGACCCAACAAAGCCTACGAGGCCAGCTCATAGAGACCTAACAAAGCCTACGAGGCCAGCTCATAGAGACCTAACAAAGCCTACGAGGCCAGCTCATAGAGACCTAACAAAGCCTAGGAGGCCAGGTCATAGAGAACTAACAAAGCCTACGAGGCCAGCTCATAGAGACCTAACAAAGCCTAGGAGGCCAGCTCATAAAGACTTAACAAAGCCTACGAGGCCAGATCATAGAGACCTAACAAAGCCTACGAGGCCAGCTCATAGAGGCCTAACAAAGCCTACGAGGCCAGCTCATAGAGACCTAACAAAGCCTAGGAGGCCAGCTCATAGAGACCTAACAAACCCTGCGAGGCCAGCTCATAGAGACCCAACAAAGCCTAGGAGGCCAGCTCATAGAGACCTAACAAAGCCTAGGAGGCCAGCTCATAGAGACCTAACAAAGCCTACGAGGCCAGCTCATAGAGGCCTAATAAAGCCTACGAGGCCAGCTCATAGAGACCTAACAAAGCCTAGGAGGCCAGCTCATAGAGACCTAACAAAGCCTACGAGGCCAGATCATAGAGACCTAACAAAGCCTACGAGGCCAGCTCATAGAGGCCTAACAAAGCCTAGGAGGCCAGCTCATAGAGACCTAACAAAGCCTAGGAGGCCAGCTCATAGAGACCTAACAAAGCCTAGGAGGCCAGCTCATAGAGACCTAACAAAGCCTACGAGGCCAGCTCATAGAGACCCAACAAAGCCTACGAGGCCAGCTCATAGAGACCCAACAAAGCCTACGAGGCCAGTTCATAGAGACCTAACAAAGCCTACGAGGCCAGCTCATAGAGACCTAACAAAGCCTAGGAGGCCAGCTCATAGAGACCTAACAAAGCCTACGAGGCCAGCTCATAGAGACCCAACAAAGCCTACGAGGCCAGCTCATAGAGACCCAACAAAGCCTACGAGGCCAGCTCATAGAGACCTAACAAAGCCTACGAGGCCAGCTCCTAGAGACCTAACAAAGCCTAGGAGGCCAGCTCATAGAGACCCAACAAAGCCTACGAGGCCAGCTCATAGAGACCCAACAAAGCCTACGAGGCCAGCTCATAGAGACCTAACAAAGCCTACGAGGCCAGCTCATAGAGACCTAACAAAGCCTACGAGCCCAGCTCATAGAGACCTAACAAAGCCTAGGAGGCCAGCTCATAGAGACCTAACAAAGCCTACGAGGCCAGCTCATAGAGACCTTACAAAGCCTACAAGGCCAGTTCATAGAGATTTAACAAAGCCTATGATGCCAGCTCATGGAGCTAGCTCGATACGTCACAATAGGTCGTCACAGGTTAGAGAAAATGCTAATGATAATTTACCTCACAAAGCCTATGTGGCTTTGTCTCACCGTTCATTTACATAGTTAAATACACCGCTATAGGATGTTGATTGATAAAATTGAGAAAAAATGCTAACATTAATTTACTACTCGCTATATGCAGTAATTACACTAGGATATGATGAAAATGATGACTAACACAATTGATTTGGATGTACTGTACTGTGAATGTACTGTATTTATATATGAAAATAAATATGTGAAATTTAACCATGCATGCAATAAAGTTGGTATGAATTTGTTTTCTTTATTAAAGGGTAACAAAACACGCTGGTTTTGCTAGACCCCACCTCCCTTTGAAATTCGAAAAATGCCAAAATCTGGGTGTGATAAGGTAATAATATAGTTCCAATTTTTATTTTTTAAAGTAATGCATTAATAATTGTAGTTTGACTTGTAGTCCACTTTAACGGACTGCATATCCAGTACTGCAACGCACGGGTGGTTCTTGACCAATAAGATATCATCATCTCATCTGTCTGGAAATTCGTGGGCAGATGGGAGTACTGCAGCTGAAGATGAGCTAACGTTAGCTTGCTAAGTAGAGAAGCCCGCCCGATAAGGTCAGAAACTGCGCTACGGTTAACCACATAAAGCGATTAGCTTTTAGTCCTTCAAGCTAGCTAGCTAATGTTAGAAAAAAAGTGTTTAAAAATGGAGCTGTGTGCTACTGCTGGCTAACGTTATATGACAACGTCTGGAGACAAGGCTGCACGTTCAGAGGGAATTATGGGACATCGAGTTTTAAAACAGTTCCAGCGCTGATATAAGCACAAGAAAATACTGAAACGTAAAATATACTCGAAGCTGGTCCAGAAAAACTACATAGTTTGCTAACGGGCGTTATATTGAACAATCCGGGAAATTGACGGTAAGATATAATCAGTAGAAATGGTTTAAAAGTAAGCTTTAGTTAAAGTCTATGCTCTAAATGAATGGGGAATTTACTTCCAAAACCAGCGTGACGTAGTCACTTGAGTACTCTATAATGATGCGGCCAGCAAACAACAAATCACACGCTGTACAAATAGTTACCCATGCCATGTAGGCTACTCATTTTACACAGGCTGTAGGCAATCACACAAACGTTACCTGCAAGATATCAACCATATTGGTTTCCATTTCAACAGGTGCACGTATGTGGTCACTGCATTGAACTCTCCAAGAGAGAATGTCTGTTGTTGTAGGGACGTTGCAAAGGTAAACGTGTAGCATGCATATAATAGAACTCCTGGCTGAACTATGCTTTATATATTTATTTTTAATAAAGGATATATATATATATATATATATATACGTATATATATATATATTAAAATAAACTAGCTAGCTACTTGCTGAGCTAAAAACTGAAGACTGAAAAACGAACTATCAAAAAACAAGGCACTATCAAGCTAACTATAAAAAAATATACCAAAAATAGCTTACTAACTTACTAGAATATTCAAAAAAGCTAAACTGTAAAGTAGCTATATATATCGCTTGCTCGCTCTCTCTCCTATCTCCTCTCCGTCCACGCAGATCAACCACCGAACTCCATAGAAAATGGTGAGATCAACCGCTGGGAGATTCGCTTTTATAGCTGGGGCGTAGCCCGCCCTCGCTCCAAAACTTCAGGGCGTAGCTGTACAGGTTTCACTTTCGTCACCGGGAGGAATACATCAGCTGGATGGAGTTTCTGACCAATGACAGACTGGACATACAGTACCTAACATTTTACCACTAGAGACACTTTTGAGCCAGATCCCTTGGGTTTATGCTGTTTTGCACTGACTGCAGTAAAATTTCAAGATTTGGACCAGGATCAATCAGTAACACTTGGAAAAAAACAAATGTATCAGTTCTCATGTAAAATAAGTGGTTTTAGTGCTTTGTTACCCTTTAAACCTAATGCAAGGCAAGGAACACACCCGCAACAAACAATACATACCTATATGCCAGTTCTAATGCATCACCTTCACCTTGGAGCTAGTTCCAATTGTCTGATATAAATCTGCCAAGTTAGACTTCGCTCTAACATTATGCTTGCTCCTAAGTTCCACTTGGGAGAGCATAACCAGGGATCGACAACAATAACACAAATGTGTATTATATAACACATTTACATCTGTGCCCTGGCTGAATGTACACATTCTGTTGTATTCACATATTTATTTGTGACTTCTTGATGTTTTTAAACAAATGGCCTCTTAAAGTAGTGGGCTCTTGCTTCAAATGCACCCTGATTGTATAATTAAAATATTTGGCTCCTGATAACATACCTGAAACTCTAAGTAATAAACCTGTTGAATATTTACTGGCATCAAAAAACTCCACACAGCAATGCGACAGTCATATCATAACAGTCATGGGGGAGCGGGTGGCACCATTTAGTGCACTTGTGGCTCACAGAGCAGTTTTATAAGGACTGTATAGCAGTATTGCGGCTGAGTTGATAAGGACAGAGGACGCTGGAACTTACCCTGCTGATGGTGAACAGCAGTCCAGGCTGGCCAGTGCATACGCCAGTGAAACAGAAGCGCAGCTTCCAGTAGAACAAGTGCTCCCAGATGAAGACGATGAGACTGAGACCCATAGCTGTAGCCAGCATGTAGAAGACTCCTGCCATGTTATCCACATCCAACTGACTGCTCATAACCTCATTCTTCTCGTTGTGGCAGATGCCCGTCAGCCACTGCGCTTCCAGCTCCTCCATCTCACCTGAGGACACATTAGAAATGTACTAGAATGTCGTTGAATTTAAATTTTCTGTTGAATTCAAATGGAATTTGGTTTCAAAGGTCACCCAATGTAATTGCAGTAAAAGAAGAAAGAGCAAGCCGGCATGCTGTGCATAACAAACAGACTAGAATCAGTTTCCTTCCAGCATTAGCAGTAACTTGTGTCCTTAAAACACACTGCTGTACATCTTCTATGAAGTACATCTTCCATGTGAACAGCACTGTTTTTAAAGACCAACATTAAAGGGGGACTTAGTAGAAAGAGCTAACTGGTTTGGCCTTAACCGTCAGTCCCAAATCACAGGCAGCATTACAATACATGGAAATGCTGTTTGTGATTTGGTACTTGCGCCACAACAGTCTATAACTGTATTGCAGGGTTCAGTAAGAGACATCAAATGAAAATAGACGCTTTAAATATTCAATACAATACAATGTACAATACATTCACTTGTACATTCGGTCCTCAGTATTTGCGGTATTAAGCTCAGATGCAGTGACTGTCATTGTAGGAGGGTGACAGTTGTGTAATCAAATTCTGCTTTACTTTTTCTACTCTGCCTTTGTTTGTTTGTCTCAGCGCTCACTTCAAAAACAAGCCTAATTATGTATGCAAAGGAACTGAGGAATAATCACACAAGCTGTGACAGACACAGCTACGCTGCTTGGATACATCCTACCCATTTGACATGCAGGAGAGAGATAGAGCTCACAGAATGACTGGGGGAATGAAGCAATGGATAAGAAGCACATACAGAATATTGTTTTCCTACCCCCCCCCAATGTTTAATGCAACGCTGAAAACCCATCTTTATTCATTTTAACTTCGTTCGAAATCCCATGAGTGAGGCCAAGTCAAGTGCATGTGGGTGGTACCATCGTGTTATTTTACTAGTTCTCTGTTGCCTGCACTGATTCGTATGTGATTCTGCCCCTGGCTCCCACTCTACACAACCCGCTCTGCAGATAATTAAGGCTGCATCCCAAATCGTTCTCCAGCTAACAAACCCTGCCTGAGGACGAGATGCCGTACTGTTGTGGCCACCATCTTAAAGGCCAATCCAAACCCACAGGAAATGAGAGGAGAAGGGCTTCATTACATTACATTACATTACATTAACAGATGTTCTAATCCAGTGTGACTTTATCTGTCATCTTTGTTGGCTTTGATCGAGTCTATATAGGCGTGTACGGTTCATACTGATCTTGCACAATCATTTGCAACAAAGACTGTGACTAGTAACCTCACCACACACCACGCTTTCCAACCTTTTCAATGATTTACTAGCTAGATGGATAACATTATATAGGTTGAAAGGAGTTTACATGTTGATAAAAAGTCCAATAAACATGAACAATCAGGGAGGGACATTTCTCTATGTTCTGTACGTGCACGCACGCTCACGTGCACGCACCCACAACACATGCCGCACACTCTAACTGAATATGCAGAATTTCACACTGATTTGCGAGGCATTTGTATGAATACTAAGAATATACAAAATCATATGAGAATCATATGCATATGTTAGTCTGTAAGCCGAATAAAGTGCAGGATATATCTTTACCATACACTTTATTTATGTCTATAGCTTTTAGATGCAGATTTCCTGAATTTGGCTACATCCAACAAACAAGCAAAATTACGAGGAGTAAGCCTGTGGTACCTATTCTCCTTTAAAATAATGCAAAATACAAGTAGCCTAGTACCCCTTTCATTTTCTCATTGTCTAGAGCTAGCTTGGTTGATGTCCCTAGATGCCGCATTAGACTAAGCTTTCTTAACTAGGACATAATAAAAATACATTAATAACAATAAAACAGCAAGAACAATAGCATCGAAAAAGTGATGAAAAGGTAATGTTAGGCTACTCCTGATAAGAGCAGGCTGAGCAGTGCAGATGGCCTTGAACATCCTCACCTTTAATCTACAGCCTAGAGTTTAATTGTGACACTAAGCAATAATGTATAACCTTTTATTTTTTGTTTGGGATTTATTATAACACATTCAGAATGAGACAAGTATCAGAGGGGGGGAATAATAGCATCCCAGCCTGGGATGAAAATTGGTCAAGCAGAGGAGGGGATGACGTGAGCAGTGGCAGGGAAATCCTGCCCCCACCTTCCCCCCATGAATCTGGACACTGCGTAAACTGCGGCACATATGGCACATTATAGAGCTAGTTGCGCTAATTTTAGCATACCAGGGCAACATAATGTAGTGTCTGTCTTTGTGCGTTTTCTAACTGAAAAAAAAAGCGAGCTAATCACTTTTTTCACTGTTAGTCAGCAAGCTAGTATGCTTCATGTGGATATTTCACTGTCTGTTTCAGTTATCACCTCCTCATTAGGCAAGTTGGCACTCCTGTGACATAAGAAAAATGGCATTAAACGTGTCCACTTGCTTGCTAGGGATCGAGGGAAAGAAGGACTTTGACTGAGATGTGACCTACGAATTCCCCATCTACCCTCCTCCCAAACTGCCGGAGTGTGTACCATCGCCGATGATGGCCAGGATCGCTAAGTCGACCTGACGTTTCCAATATGAGCCTTTCTGCAGCGCAATCCCATAGCCCGTGGTGGCAAAGATGTAACCACTCCCAATGGTCACCAGCTTACACCCCTCATCTCTCCCGGCCATGTAGTTTAACACAGCTGCATCGTATATGAAGGCATCCAGTTTCCTGTCAGAAAAAAATAAAACAATAGTTAACACTAAAATGTCTTTCCCAGCAAGAGAAAGGGCACAGAGAAGGCGTTTGGATGCACAGACTTAGTTGGCTGTTGCTTTTGTTTACCCTGTGGTTTACGATTGTCACAATGTTTGTGGCAAAGAGTTGATGACATCTTTTTCATCTGTGGCTTTTCAATTTTGCGCAATCAATGGTGGTTGTAAACAGTTTAAATGTGTGTACAGTATATCCTTTTACATGACTTCAAAATGAGCTCAATCCCCCTATGTGAAGTCACCAGCACCATGGACATTAACACCTCAGTATGGTGATCACCGCACAATGATTACAGCTATCATGGTGTGGTAAATAAAGCAGGTACTGGTGAGTATGGCAGTGTGTGACCTCCCAGCATAAGGAAAACAGGCAGGCTAAACAGATTGGCTGCCATCAATCAAGCTCTCAGTACCTGTAGGAACATTAACACTGACTGACAAGCCTTCATACACTCAAAAAGGCAACTGGCACCAGTAGAGCCACGGTTCCCCACACCTAACTCTATCTTATAACAACAGTATTGTATGTCTTCCTCCAAAACATACAATGTACCAGTCCTTGCGATTTAAATTGGAATGTATGGTATACAGCCATCAAACATTGCTATATTTTTCTATAAAAGGCCATGGCAAGGCATGTCTGACATTTTCAGGGCTTTGTGCTGCAAATGATGACACTTAACCTTTAAACTCAAAGGTTCCTTGCTTGTGTTGAAATATGAAAAGATCAGAGATGGGAAAGATGACCCTGTATTTTGAGGACACCTTGCTATTTTGAAGCCAATATTTTTGAACGTCATAGGCCTGTGCAAGGACATTATCATGGAGGTTGGTATTTTCAGCCCTGTTTTTAGTACTTTTTAGTGCAGGTACAGCTATCCAGCTGTATAAAAATGACTCATACGTACAAAGTTGTGTAAGTCGCTCTGGATAAGAGTGTCTGCTAAATGCCTGTAATGTAATTTGGGGCTGCGGGATGCTGTAAATACAACACACAGTAAAGTGTACATACATCTGAAAATTCAGCCACCAAAAAAATAGTTAGATGCAACCATGTGCAGACAATACCAGAGTCCTTGATAGTGGATGTTTATGAAAAAAAGAGATTTGTTTTATATGGTGCAACCATATAAATTCTACCAAGTTTGGTTATTTGCATCCCTTACAGATCAATCGCATCAATGCAGTTCTGCATTTTATGCAGGCAAGGTGGCCTGTGCTGTAACAAAAAAAATTTTTTTCAACAGCAAAATTACTCACAGGCACCCAGCATACAGTCACTATACATTTGTAAAAAATTTAATAAACAACACATATTCAAAAGTAGTGCTACATGAATGCTGGATATACAGTATGATTACACAAGAGCAAATAATTCAAACCCTTGGTCCTCAGACAGTTCTATAAAGTAAGGCCTGGATGTAAATAAACCAGTGTGACAGACTACCTCCATGAGCCAGGTTATAAATCCATGTATTATTATTATTATTATAATACATTAACAACAATTACCCATAAAGCTTTAGCATAAACACTTAGTGAATTTTCCTTCCTATAAAGGGCATAATGGCCATCAAACAAGTGAGTGGCAACTCGACTACTTACTGAGAGTCAGAGGAAAGAGCAAAGTGCTACATAATGAAAGAAAAGAAAACAAGAATACTTGAGGTAACCGCTCATTTAAAAGGAATAAAGAAAATGTAATTTGCCTTCGCAAACCTTAAACCAAGTATCCTGCAACTGTATGCATCACAAGAATGTGTGTTTAATACCTAAACGGATTCAGACGCATATCCTTTTTTCTTCATGACCTTAAATTAGATCTAAGGACTGAAAAAATGTAAAGAATATGCATAAAAGGCAAAGATATTCTCAAGGTTATGATAAATTAAAAAGTACCAACTCTACATTTGGTACTTTTTCTTCATAATTGCTTTTGCATTGTAAAAGAAATAAAAATGGTGACATGCACAATACATTTCACGCATGTGAACCCATGTACAGCTTAAACTTGTGGATAATAGATACTTTTATTAATTCACTAGTCTGAGACATATTTCAAAATAGTATAACTAAATGTAACAATTTTGGTGATATAGAATGCTCATTACAAAGCTACTGGAGGTTAGAAAATGCTGTAGTGCCATTTGTACCTAGACAACAAATTCACTTCCCCAAAACAAAAAACCACGGAACCAGGTGAAATGTGACAGATTGTTAATACATGCGGAACAAACAAATTTCTAAGTAAAAAGTAATCTGTCTAACTAGCTGTCACATAAATAGCGGGAACAGTACAGTACTGTTAGCTAGTAGCTTAGTTATCATAGATATTCCGTTTAGCATATTCTTGCATAGCAACCAAGTCTTATTTAGTTACTTTATGCCCAGGGACTATTTTCTCTGGCAGACACGGCATTAATTAATTGCTTATTGAAATAACAGTTTAATGAAAATGCATTTCTATATGTAATAGCTATGTTATAAAAGCAATTAGGCACTTGACACTGTGCTATATTGTGAATGCAGTCACAGTTAAAGAGGTTGAGCACTCTACTTTGTGTTGTGCCAAACAACACCCTTTATTCACAATATAGCATTGCTTCTAATGCCTTTTTGCTTAAATATACAATTTTTGTACACTAGCTAATGTTTGCTAGGCAGATAATATAATGTATGGCCTATGTACATTGGAATGGCAACATTTGTCCTTAACTTTGATTTAAAAAATAAATACAAGCATTTGTTTTTTTTGTTTTTTTTTCCCCATACACAGCCTGGTGAGTCTTTTCAGTGAATTTACCAAACTGTAATTACGAAGCTATAACACTTCCATTGGCTTGTAGGTCAAAGTTTAGGGTAAATAGTGACTTAATCTTTGTCAAATCATCATTGTAAATGAGAATTTGTTCTCAACTGACCATACTGGTTAAATAAAGGTCTAATAATCTGATCATATGCTCATTTGCATATCAACTATATACCAGAGTATACAAACTGGTCTGGTGGAGTATATCTATGAAGTCTTATTAATCCAAGACATGCTATACATACACACATAGACAGTTTTAAAAATGGGAACGTTGCCAGATAATGTAGAGACATTCATGGGGAAAATATCCACCACAATATATGCTACGAATGGCATTATATTAGTATTGCGTTCAATAGGAAAAGTGTTGGAAAATTAGAAAACCTACCCAGTTTTGAGGCTGACCAGTGCATCTTGCACCCCAGCCTGATGGTATTTGACCATGTACTGATGCATGTCAGGATAGTTTTTCCTGATGTTCCTTTCTGTGCTTCCATTGGGAACCGTTCCAAAACGAAACGGGGGTGAATATGAATATGGGCTCTGGAACTGTGAAGAGGAATAACAAAAACCATTAGAAAACGGATTTTCTGCTCCTTCTGCCTCAGACAGCTCTGACAGGCTTCAATAAACTAAACATCTACAATATTTAACCATTTAAACGAAGCAATAACAGGGCAAGATTTGCAAGGTGTAGCTCAAGGCAATGATCTGAAAATGTGGCTCTTGTAGTGACATTGATCTTCCCCATAAAAATGCATTACATTTTATTTAATGATCACAACTAAGAAATAAACTGTAGCACAGCCCTGGCAGTGCATTTCACTTAAGCAGAATGATAATTTGCTTGGCACTACATGTATATGCAGTTCATTGTTTCACTGTATTAATTTTCATTTCGCTGACGTCCACAAGCCGTGATGATGTCAGCTTGGCTTGAGGTGGAAGATTCCTGTGTCTGTCACTGGAAAAGCACCCACAGACATTCAATAGCACTGCCAAATGCAACTTATTGTTCACAGCATAGCTGTGAGCCATGTACTCCTTACTGCCCCTGCAAGATTGAGAGCCTCTAGTCTAGAGTATTGTGTGTTCACAACCCCTGTCCCAGTCCTCATTTGTTTGAACATCAATTATTAAGTTGTCAATTATTTAAAATAAAATTTTAGAGGTTAAATTTCAACCTATATGCTGAGAAGAATATAACTCATAAATGCCATATAAACCTAAAATATACTTACCTACCTCTATCAAGGTGAGAATACTTGAATGACAACTTTAAAAAAATAGAATCCTTTAATTTTTTAATGTTACTCACAAACACAATAGTATGGATTCCATCAACATGTTTTTAACTAATCAATTCGGTGAGTTTAGCAAGTACTAAAACTAACTTTCCAAACTATAAAGAAGTTAAAAAGTCTTGCATATACTTGCATACTGTAAGTGTTGATTGGATCCACGCTCAGTTACTTTCCCAAAAGTGTCTACCTCACTCAGAGCTGAGCTATCTATAGTGCTCTGTAGCAGGAAAGTTGGAAATTTGGCTTTTTCAGATACTACTGGCATGAACATGATTTTTGCGGGTTCTGACACCTTGTGACACCTCCTTTGCCAGCTATAATAATAATAAAAAAGCCAATAAAGCCCTTTGCTACGAGTGTCCCAAAGTTGGGTTTGATCAAATTGGACACACCATAGCCATTTATGTTTTTTCATAGTATAGTGACTCATGAGGTGAAACTGTATAAACAAGTAGGAGTAGCCTCAGAGTGTATGGCAGAACTAAGAACACAACAAGAGTTGTGATAATCAGACAAAGCATTTAGGGGATACACTTAATTCCTGTTTGCATGGCTGTTTCCCCGCTACGTTTGAGTCTGCGTCGGCCAAATTGGTTTAACTTTTACAGATTTTTAAAAATAAGGATAAGATTATAACAAGATTCACTGTCCAAGGAATCCAACAAAGCAAGTTTGGACCAAATCAAACAAAAATCCTAGGACAAGTTCGCAAAAGTAGGTTTTTCAGAAAATTCTAAATGGCGAAAAATCCATCATGGCGGAAGTTTCTTGAGCCAAATTTGTTATCCAGGGCACGCCCAGTCACATCTTCAGGTAACAGTTTCATGACTGTAAGTCACACGGCGTGGGAGAACCAGCCCATTGAAAATTTTTAATTTGCCCTGATGGTGGTGCTAGACGTATAGTATAATCAACCCAAAATTTGGGGAAAGAGATAATGGCTTGGCCCTCCATCAGTACGCCAAGTTTCAAAAAAAGTTACCAAGCCAAAATGCGTGCTGCCATAGACACAGATTATGGAACATTAATAATAAAAGATACAATAATAAGAGGATACCTTTCACCTTCGTTGCTTGGCACCATAATAATAATAAATATAGCTGCAAGCAGCGATTTCCGGGGACCAAGCGGCATTAGCGGCATTTGTCAAACGCAGAAACTGCAAAATGGTAGACAACTCTAGAAGGGTTGACCCAAAATACAAATATTTGTTTCTAATCAGGGCTTTTGCCATTGTTGATGGTATCTTAACCCGATCCAGTAAGGGCTTGCTTATTAAGTCTTTTAAGTACAAGTGAAACAGTGAACAGTTAATACTGTTAAATTTCTTAACTTTTGCAATAAAAAGGTGTTTCTTAATGTGAAAACAACATTAAAAGAAGCATAGCATTTGCACAATAGTTTTGCCAAACATTAACCTAGCCATTGGTACCAAGCCGGAATTGAACCACTGACCACATACATGGAAAGCCAATACTGTATCCACTAGGCCAAAGCAGGTTAACAGAAATGAGGAGGCCAAATAAGACTTGTGTGTTGCGGTATCAGATTGTTTTGGCTTACTGACTTCATAATTCAAACAGATAACAGGTAATATTGTGAAATTTCCTAGCCTTTGCAATAAAAAGAACATTCTTACAATGACGTGCACATTGTGTGCCTCAAAAAAAACTTGGGAACAGGTGGGGATCGAACCACCAACCGACTACACGGCAGTCAAATGCCTTAACCACTAAGCTACAGGAACTTACACATTTGGTATAGTAGGTAGACGGCCTGTTAAGCAGAGATAGTGTACTTGGCGGATGGCATACCTGCCATCCCAACATTTGTATTTCTTTAGTGCCACCACGCAGATTGATTTGGTTGAAACTGCAGGGCTCAAGTCTTGATCTAACTATCAATCAACCCACCAAGTTTCAGAACTTTATATCAAACGGTTTTAGAAGTACTAGCATTTGTGCGATAAGCCACGCCCAATGCAAAATTCATTGGCTTCTCATTCGGCCAATTTTTGACATACGCCTTAGTAAAGTAATGCATGTATGTAGGGATGTGGGTTGAGTCCCTTGAACAGGTTTGGTGCAAATTGGTCTAATTCTGTAGGAGGAGTAGCATTTTAAGTGTTTTACAAAAAATGCTAATTAGCGGAAAATCGAAGATGGCAGACTTCATGGTTTCTTGAGGCAAATTTGTTGGGCAGGAGTACCGGGACGTATTCACCAAATTTTGTGACAGTAGATCAAACGGGGCGTCGGCAGTGGGCGTGTCAATGATTTTTAGTGAATTTTTAAATATTTTCTTATATTTGGATTTCTATAGCACCACCACGTGGCTGGATTGGGTTGAAACTGGCCACGTGAAATGGTTTTGGAATTATTAGAATTTTTGTGATAAGCCACGCCCACTGGATATTTATTGGCTCGTCATTCGGCCGTATTTTAAAATATCAAAATTCTGTATATACATTTTATGATGCATGGTGTAAGGAGTGTGTTTCCCTGGTTTCATGTAAATTGGTCAAATTTTATAGGAGGAGTAGTATTTTAAGTGTTTTACAAGTAATGCTAATTAGCAGAAAATCCAATAGGGCTAACATGATGGTTCCTTGAGGCAAATTTGTTCAATATGAGCAGAAGGACCTCTATACCACATTTTGTGACTCTAGATAAAACGGGGCGTATGCAGTGGGCGTGTCAATGATTTTTAGTGAATTTTTAAAATATTTTCTTATATTTGGATCTATATAGCGCCACCACGTGGCTCGATTGGGTTGAAACTGAAGCGGTCTATTACTCATGTTACTCTTAATAGACCTACCAGGTTTCATAACTTTCTGTGAAATGATTTTGGAATTATCAGCATTTTTGTGATAAGCCACGCCCATTGAAAATTCTTGGGCTCGTCATTCGGCCATCTTTGAAAATATCAAAATTCTGAATATAACTTTTATGAGACATGGTGGAACAAGTGTGTATACGAAGTTTCATCTCAATTGGTCAAATTTTGTTTCGCTGCACAGTCCCCTAAAAAGAATCTGAACAGATACAATAGGGTACCTGCAGCTTCACTGCACGGTCCCCTAATAAGAATATATTTGTTTAAAAAGCCATTTATCCATCAAAACCACTTCTGTTTAGTTTATGCCTGGTGGACAGTAGGGTGCTGTGCGCATTACTGGAACCACTTTGTTACAAAAGAATACACTAATAATGCTTTAAATGTTGTGACCATATGAAAATATCCACAAAAATAACAATCAATACTTTACTAATAACATGGCAAAGCAATGTATAACGCTAGGTAAACAAGTATAATTGTCAAAATGAACTTAAACATCTCTCATGGACAAAAATAAATAAGCCCATCAAATCTATTACAAAGGAAGCTTGTACATCGTAATGAGACAACTTTGGTGATTAGACATAATTAGAAAACCCATACAGCTTAATAGTTACTTGGTTTGAAAAACAACAGATACCATTGATTTATAGGCAAGGTGCTAGGAATTTCAGCAGAAACTCACTTCCCATTCTACACCGCAGAAATACTTCCAAATAAGTAGAATTATCATGCTAATAAAAAAAATCAAGAAACCACTAGAACTATTAGAAAACTATTAGATTAATTAAAAAATAAAAATAAAACATTATGTTATAAAATACAATGTTGTGTGCACCCCAATACATTGGAAAATAGAGAGGTCACAATGATTTAAATACCTAATAAAAACACATAAAAACCCAGGTGTGTTCTGTTGTGGTAACATTGAAAAAACACACACACACACACACACACACACACACACACACACATCATAGGAAAACATATTATTTTATACTATTTTTATGGTCATATCACCAAGCAAATAATTATTTTTCAAATCTCCAAATCAAAACCTACAAATAGTTGCACAGGTTACAGCTAGTATAAAAGTGCTCTTGTTGGCTCTCCTAGCTCTTTGCTTTAATGTTTTTGATAGGTTTATTATTTTAGCTAGATTTATTCTGCCATACCTTCAATAATAAAATGCAAAATGAACTCCCCAAATGTCCCTGATGACATCTCTCGAACACACTCTGTATTTCACAGTTTTTTTACATGCACAGATTCTCACTTTAAAATTCATAATCTATGTGTCTGTCACAGTTTCACACTTTAATCACTCCAGATATTCTGCCTTTTAAGACAACTGCATTTTACTGTTACATAACAGATTGCATGAGTACACTGTTCAAACATAAAAGCCACTCCTCTGAGACATTTAAAACTTCAAAAAGCATTATGGCATGTCAATACACATATATTATAGCCAAATGAATCTATGGGCAAAATTGCCCTGTGTACTTTTTTATATTTACACTTGTATATTACAAAGTCTGTTAGCATTGTGCAGTATATTCAGGTTGCACCTTTATATTTGCAATATATACAATGCAGATATGTGTACAAAATAAGGTCATTAAATTATTTTCTTGTTTTTTCTACAGTGACTAATCCTATACAATATGTGCCCCAAAACTATTCCTAATGATTTAGCTTACATGAGGTTAATGAAGAGAATGAGTCATCTAAACATAATAGCAAATCTAAAGAGTGAACTTGATTTAGCCTTCAAGAGATTCCCTTGCACCAACCGCCTGTCAAAAAATGATACATTTCAAGTATTTAGAATGAATCATTTGTTTTTCTTTTGGTGTCCTTGTTAGTCAGCCAGTCCTGAACAGGCCTTGACTTGTGGTCAGTGACCTAATTGCTTTGCTAAGTCTCACAGACTTCAAATAACATTTACACAATTACACAAAAAAACGGAATAAACCAAACTATTCCCTTAGGTGACACAAGGATAAAAGGAAGATTCCAATTGCCATTTTAATCATAGTTCTTTTAATTATTTTCAAGTATTTGTCATTTAACTTGAATCCTGTAAAAGAATACCACAGATAAATAATGTATCCTTTACACTGCATGACTGGACTTTCTGTTCACAACACAAATGTCCTCAGGTCCACACAAAACCAACTGAGACTTTATACTAAATATACTTGATATTTTCTTCAACAAAACCAGTCCCTTTGAATGAACGTATCTTCATTGAAGAAATGCTTAAACATATAAATAAACAGACATAAAAACCATACAAAACACTGACCTTGTTGTCACTAAGTCCAGTGACCTGGTCAACAAACTCCTCCTGGATCATGAAGGCAGCCAAGTTGGCAGTGTAGCTGGCCAAGAAGATTACAGCAAAGAAGGCCCACACAGACACAATGAATTTACTGGTGGTCCCTCTGGGGTTCTGAACTGGCACAGAGTTATTGAAAACCAGGCCCCACAGTAACCATATTGCTTTTCCAACTGTGAAGGAGGGTCCGTGGGGGTCTGCAGAAATAAATAAACAGAACAATTAAAGAAGTCAGAAGTCATTTTAAAAGTATTCTTTTCCTTTTTTAGGGACACGTTAGTAGACAATGTACAGCAGGGGTGAAGAGGGCTGGTGTGGTTGCGGGTTTGTGTTTTAGCCCAGCACTAAGACACCTGATTCTACTTATCAAGGTCTTGATTGAAGTTAATTGTACCATGATTAGGTAATTAGTTGAATCAGGTGTCTTAATGCTGGGCTAAATCAAAAACCTGCACCTGCACCCACACCGGCCCTTTTCAGATAAGATTCCCCACCCCTGATGTACAGTATATTAATTTCCCAACTCCAAACTGGAAAGTGCAATCAGACAATTGACCACCTTGTATAAAATCTATTTTGACCTGTGGCATATAATTCAGAAATATAAAAATCCTGAGGTTAATGATCATTTCATACAATATTCATATGCATACCTTATTTTTAAATGGCTTAATTTATCTTCTCTAAATTAATTCATTAGGAAACCAAGTATAACTACTGGAATAGCAAGAACAAGTGTCCTACACTATATTTGCTCAGAAGGTATTTTTAACCAAGAAATATCATGTTCTGGATTTCTCTACAAGAAGAAATAAAATTTGCATGTGACTTTAAATGAAAAACTCCACAACATTTAAATAATCTAATTTAATCTTCGATTTGTCCAAGAATGTAGTACATGTAGTGCAAAACTAATGTCATGTGCTTTTGTTTTTATATTCCATTATATTATATTTGCTTTCATCTGCTTGCCTTTGAATGTGTTTGTCTGTATTTCTGTATTACCAATAAAAATAAGTCAATGATGACACTGGGTAACCTACATTCTTATTATGGTAATTTTTTGCACCGAATTTGCATACATTGATCAGTGTTGAGTGATAGTGTTCAGTGTGCTGCAAGCTGTTTCTCTGTTATGGAATGATGATGTCACAACAGTCAGAGAAAGTTGATGATATGTCACAGCAATGCAACTTTATGAATAATATTGAACTTGTAAACTAGAGAAACAAGACTAGGTTAACCTAGTCCGTGCCGGGCACTGGAGGCCCCGGTGATGGCTCTCTCATCCTAGTGTAATAAGTAGTTTTAGTTAGTGGTTCTACGTGTGACAACGGTTCTTGCCTGGGAAGTGTCACAATGCAGCAGGCTTGATCATCAGTTAAATTAAATTAAACTTATTTTGTATAGCGCTTTTTACAGAGAACTGTCGCAAACATGCTGTAGGGCTACAGAGAAACAATTTACCATAGCCTACTAAGCGCATCTAATTTTGTGTTTGGTTCTTTTATTTCACTTTCATCTTGGCAAAGCAATACAAATTAGCTAGCATCAGTCTTATTACAACTTGAACTTTTATGTTACTTTTTTGTTGTTGTAAGCTAGGATATATAGCTGTATTTACCTTATAAATGAGTGAAAGCTAACCATCATAAACTGTCAATGTTTGATCAGCGGCATCAGACCGCCTGCTTACTGGTGAATACATCCACGAATGCTTCCATCAAATTTAGAGATACGGTCGATTGAATTACACAGGCAAAGAGCTGTGGTTCTTGCCGTTTGGGGCACATATATATCTTTGCAGTGAGGTGACGGTAAAGGGTCAAAACCGAGGTTAAAAACAGGTGCCCACCTCAGCTCACCTAACAACTAGTGATGGGCAGTTCGGCTTTTTTTTCTGAGTCGACTCGTTCCGTACCGTTCGGTTTGAAGAGTCGGATCGGAGTCAGAGTCGCAAGTTTTTGGTACTTCCGGTTAATACAGTAGGCGACCGTTCGTTTGTTAGATTCTTTCGAGCCACATCTTTTTCTCCCAGCAGCGCGAGCTGGAATTTGAAGCTGTTTCAGACAGCAGAGTTTGGTAGCAAATGAAGTTGGTAAACCAGCTTTGATATTTTATTCAGACGTACATCACCTGATTGATACTCATTTTCTAATAGCCTATGCTCAATGTTTTCTGTTCACTCCCTCTTACTTTTCAAGCTAGTTTGCAATGGCATCCAGTTTACATTTGTTTAGGCTACGACTTTCCCATCTCTGTTATTCTAGCAGAAGTGTAAAATATCGCTGTCGGTCATTGACTGTAACGTTAGATATTACATCTAAGCCGATTATCTGGCGGCTGCTGCAGTGCATAGGTAAAGAAGCTCGCAATTTTTGTTGTTTTAATAATCAACTAATAGTTTATTTAATCAAGAAAGATACCTTTTGAATTCCCAATATGTTGGTAAGATGGCTGGCTAACTGGATTGTTTAACGGTAGCTACATGGAAGTCCAGTTGTCCATCTCATTGGACTTATTTCTTTACCTAATGTTACCGCGCCCCCGAGTGGGCAAATAAAAGTGGTTTTATTTTTTTACCGTGGGCAAATCAGCTCTCGAGGAAGTTCAAATACGGTTGAATGCGGGCGTGCCTGATAATGGGCGTATAGCCTAGCTTATATGATGAGATGGGATGGGAGCCAGCATAAATACTTCCTGGACACTTGCCAAATTGAAAAAAATATTACACATATTTACACCAAACTGCTTAGCAATTTCAGTGTTGATGTACCTAAGATATTCAAAGTTAAGCAAGTGTCCTTCATCATCCATTTTAGCTTCAGCAATTATGGAATATTTCCCAATTTGAAATATTGAATATTCTGCCCCAGCATTGTATGCTCACATCTACTGTGACATTGCTGAGAAACCGGTCTATTTACCCAACCGATCAGCTGTGCGTCACATGAAAAAAGTGGCGTTGGTTATTATGTAACCGTGCTTACGCACAAACACCGCGAGATCAGTATACTACCACCATTTTACTGCCTATTTACGCCACTTCTCGCGCCACTTTCAACAAGGTAGACATCCGTCAGTCAGTTCGCGACTTTCTAGGCCAGCCTGGTGCTCTGCAAAAATCAACCTTTTTTCCTGAGTAACAGTAGGTGTAGGTGTTCACATCTCAGCTATACCGATAACTTTGTGAGCCATGGCATTCTGCGAAAGACCTACTAAAATGTCTCTCTCTGAATATTTTATCACCTTAAATTAATATACCAATGGGGTAGTGCTTCATAACCATGTTTCCCCAAGAGAAATTGTAGTTTGCAAACAGGTGCACACAATGTGCAATCAGCTGCAGGTTTCTTATTGCGTCTCACCCCGCTCTTTGAGGATAAACCCGCAAGTGTGTGTCGCTTGTCACGAGTTCCGGCTCACCTCTGCCTTGCGCAAGGTTTCTGTTGAATCCCAGAGGGCTGACAAACTCAAAGAGGAACACTGCTATAGCAGTCACAATAAGCAGCATCACAAACATCATCACCCACACAGAAGCGCTGAAGGGCTCTGCAGAGAGGGGGAAGAATGGGAAAAAGTCAGCAGCTAAAGTCCTTGAACACTGGCCCTGCCAGCGCATGTGATTACCGACAATCTGAGGGGGATTAGAGCACTTTTACTCTGGGAAGTAAATGAGGATCTGGCATTGGGCCATTAGCGGGGTTTCACTGATAAAGCCATGTAATTATCAACCTTATGTTAATTACATTATTTGTTGATAATACTATCAAATATCTCGGAACAGACTATTGATATAATGCTAATGCGGCTACAAACATGTTTAACCTCAGAGCGCTGTGCTCTGTGCAAAGCTTTTGTATGCCTTGGAGCAACCAATCGTGCATGTCATCAAGCAAAACTAAAGCTTTGCGTTCATCCCACTTTCTGTTGAAAATTTTTGCCTTCGAATACATTTTCCCCTAGCTATTTACCCAGAAATGCAGATGGAGAGACGGTGCCATTGCTTCTTGATACCATGACACTAATGCCTGTTTCCACAAAGGGAACAGAGAAATCGATGGCCTCAGAACGTTCCTCATTGATTGTCAGTGACCCCACAGCCATGATTGCTTTCTTGTACACCACCTGTGGAAAGAGTTCAGAACACCATGACCATGCAGGATATAAGGGCTAGGAGATGAAGGGAACTGTAGGTTACCCCAGCAGTCCTCACCTCTCCCACCAAGCCATTCCAAACATTGTTGATCTTCTTTCCGTGCTTGCCGTTGGTCACCAGGTAGAGATCATAGGTAAACTTCACATTCCTGGCGATCTTCTTAAGGATATCAATGCAGAAGCCTTTGCAACATTTCTTGACGTACGTTCCCTCTGCAGTGGAGTTGCTGTCAAATACAAAGTATGATTTTCAGGCTTGTGTATACTGTAAGTTTTATAATTAGGTAAACAAAACCGTCATCTAAAACCAGTCACACTGAGTTGTACTGGCCAAACTGTTAAGCAAATATTTGCATGTACACTATATGGCCAAAAGTATGTGGACACCCCTTAGTCTGGGGCTGTTTTTCATGGTTCAGTCTAGGCTCCTTAGTTTCAGTGATGGCAAGGCTTAACACTACCGCATACAATGACATTCTAGATGATTCTGGATTTCCAACATTGTGACAACAGTTTGGGGAAGGCCCTTTCCTGTTTCAGAATGACAATGCCGCCATGCAGAAATAGAGGTCCATACAGAAATGGTTTGTCGAGATCGGTATGGAAGAACTTGACTGGCCTTCATAGAGCCCTGACCTCAACCCCATGGAATCAATTGGAAAGGCAACTGCGAGCCAGGCCTAATAGCCCCACATCAGTGCCCAACCTCACTACTGCTCTTCTGACTGAATGGAAACAAACCTACGCAGCAATATTCCAACATCTAGTTGGAAAGCCTTCCCAGGAGAGTGGAGGCTGTTATAGCAGCAAATGGGGACCAACTCAATATTAATGCCCATTATTTTGGAATAAGATGTTGGATGAGCAGGTGTCCGTATACTTTTGCCCATGTAGTGTATATATACTGCCCTCCATAATGTTTCGGACAAAGACATATTTTTTCTTGATTTGCATACATCTGACACAGATCGGATTTACTTTTTCAGTGTAAACACAAGAAAAACACGATATCCATTTTTTGAGATCGAATAGAGGTCTCCTTTGTATGTGGTATTCAATTCCGATACAATTCCGATTGCCAACATCCAACCTGAATTTAAAAACTCAGATTGGTGACCTGTTCATGTTATTATGTTATGTTAGGAAGGCACAGCAAAGGTACAAAAACAGGATCCAAAACCAGGGTCGCGAGAACACAGGCAGGGGTCAAAACCGGGGAGGCAGAGGAGGAACAAAAAGAAAACAAAACAGACTGAAAACAGTAATAAAACAACAACAGGTAACGGACGAGGGAAACAAAAAACTCAGAAACAAATAACTAAGAAACTAACAGACAACTCGGAATATATTCAGAAAACCAGAAAGCAACACAGAAGCAAAAAATCTAGTGAAAGGAACTGACAGACTGAAATAACAGGGGTTAAATACACAGGGAGAGACAGACATAATGGGAATCAGGTGTGCAGACACAGGGAGGGGAGATTTCTCACAGGTGAGAACAATGAGGGTTAACAAGGACCAATAATACAATGACAGGGGAAACGTAAGACACGGACTGGAATACACATAGACACAATGATAACAAACGGCCTGGGGCTAGCAGGTAAACAAGTGCACAGCTCAGAGGGGAGGGACACGAAAGTGGACACGTGCAGAGAATGCGAAATCACAGATAGATACAGGGATAGGATAACGAGGAGGGAAATGACAGCTGCAGGTAGAAACTCAAGATGAATTAGTAATTAGTAATGTTAGTAGCGAACTCTAAAACCCTAATGTTAGTAGGTTAGCTGGTTAGTATTATATACATGTTAGTTTGTTAGCAGGTTAGTATTAAATCTAATCTAACAGTTAGTATGATTAGTACATTAGTATTAAATACAAATATTAATAAAGCCAGAAGGAAGAAAACGAGATACGAAATACAGAGGAAACCCGAATGTTCCCAAAATCACCCGAATAGTGCAATGACAAAGACGGGGTGGAATCTCAGAAAACATGGAACGCGGACTGACAATCGCAAGGGAAAGAAATCAGGAAAAATAATAAAGAATAAACAGACAGATTACAGAATCCTAACAGAACGAGCAGCAAGAGTGCCCTGAACAATCTCCAGCCCGCTTCCCTGTCCCACAACAAACACACAGCACATGAAAAAAACAAAAGACAAAAGCCTGACACAACAAAATACATTCAAATTAACAAACACAAACACGAGAGACAGCTGGACTACATGTCGCCATTACAGCGCCACGTGTCGTCACCATGTTAATGACATGGCTCAAGCTGAAACTGGTGGCTGACCCATTATGGAGGCCCAATATTGCTTTTATGAATAGCTTCTGCCCAGTGTGTACATAATTAAATTCTAAGTAGTACATGTTTCCCCAACACAGCTACATAATGAATTTCCGCTACTTCGTACTAGCCTGACAAGAAGCAATCACTCAATGTTCTAATGAGAATGTCATCAGGCATTAGACATTTGTAGAGGTTTTAGTGTACTTTGTGAATTAATGCATGATTTTCCTATTCATAACTCAATTTCACTGGCAATGAAATGTTGATGTACTCTTGTACAGGGCAGAGTATTCTTATTGTTATACACATAAAAACTCATCATGGCTACCTATCAGATTATCAAGTGTTTAATGTGAACGCTATCCAAATTATAGTAGTGACCTGAATTACAAAATACTGCATAAATCACTTTGAGAGTGCTCAAGCTTAAAAACTGCTTTAAATCACAAATGCTATAACATTTGGTTATAAAATTAATGAAATCATCAAAGTAAAAGCACTTCAAAGATATATTTAACTTCTTTCACTATACATGATCATGTTCCATTTAAAAGCTTCTTCAAAAAGTTCTGTTAGAGGGAGGAAATATCTGCTTTGAACAATTTCTTAATTGCAATGAATAAATGGCTTGACTCCAGTCTTTCTATTTCTCTGTCTGGAGCCAACCAGCGCCGAAAATTGCTGTTGGCTTGAGATTTCAAACGCCTCATAAAGACAGCAACCAATCTGCACTGCCTTAATTGCACATGCTCTTATGTCTCCCCAAGTGAAGAAGCACATCACTCTATTTACAGGGCAATAAAGTTTCTTATTTTATTAAAGGCTGCCAAAATCCTGGCATGTGTTTGCATCACAGGCCTTAGTTGGTGCAGCTTACAATGTATCATCACCATGGTATATTAAACTAAATGAAGGCACATCAAATTTGCCTCATGACAGCAGCACAACCTCACCCCTATGCTAGTCCTTCTCACACAGTTTCATTAACTTGTCCCAGAGCTTCATCTGGTCTCAATCCATGGAGCAATCTCAAAAACACAACCACACAGCATTTGCTCAAATCTGTTTTTCACATTAAAGAATAGGGAAAGAGGCCTCTTCAAAGCCGTCATCAATATGTAACTGATTAAAGATTCATAGGCTCAGTTCTTGGCACAGAAATCTGAAGATGTGCTTTTGTGAACTGAATTGATAAGCGTTCAGCTATGAGATAAAGCCTAATTTTAAACATCTCTCAGCTCTCCTCTACACTGTTTACACATTGAGCTACAAGAAACCAAATATTTATTGAAAAAGTGTCCCCTTTCAGAGTCTGTGTATTTGAAAGAAAACAGTTTAAATTGCACAGTTGACAAACCATCTGAATTGCAGGTCTCTGTTGAAGAGTTTATAAAATAATCAATTTGTGGGAAGGTTTCTAAATCTATATGAAAAACAGTTTCAAACTGCAAGTTTATTCCTGAGTACACAGGGGGCCCTATCTTAGACCCGGCGCTAAGCGGCGCTAACCCAAACGCAAGTGTCTTTGCTATCTTACACCCGGCGAATGGTTCATTATAACGCCTTGCGTTCAAGCCGTATAAATACCATGTATTCTTGCGCCCATTACAAGTGAACTGGGCATGTTGGTCTTAAGATGAGTGGCCAGGATTCTTTTTGGTGTATTGCTATCTTGAGCCAGCAGAAAGCGCTTGTGCTAGAACCACCACAAACCTGGTCTAAAGTCATGTTGCGGTTGTTTACATGTTATTTTAACGGTGCATATAAGTGCGTCTACATAAGCGTGTGCACAACGCGCGTACCCTCCTGTCTGTTACACACAGGGGCGCGCACAAGCATGACTAAAATATCTAGATCACAATGTGAAATATTATTATTGTGTAGGCTATATCAAAAATGCATAATAATAAAAGGTTCCATAGGTCCACATACCTTTCCCTCAGCGAAGGGGAATGCCACATTACATTGCTCTCAGCCCACTCCATCAACATCCATGTGATGTGCGATGGTACGGGACAATGGCTATCCGTTAAAAAGGAGCTGATAACACCTATATCAAGCCTAATGCGCGAATTGTCATTTACACCTAATGCGTGAATTGTCATTCAATGGAAAACTCGCGCACTGCAATAGACGGACATTTGAGTTCTGAAAATGCGCTTCAGATGTCATTAGAATACAGCACTGTTTATCTAGGAATACAGCCTGTAAGTAAATAGAATGGTTTGTGACTGAAAAAAGTTCAAAACCTTGTCCAGTGAATATTGCTTTTATTGTTTTTCAAATAGCCTAGGCTACAGCGGATTCGCTGTGCATAAGGTTTTTTCGATAGCCTATGGTTAAAAAATGGAGATAAATGTCATCATGTTAGCTGAATTGTAACCTTAGCTATTCTTCGTCCTTCATATTTTTTAAATTACAGTGACAAGGTTTCCATACCCTCAGCTTATTAAAACCCCGCTGATTTCACCTATTATTCCATAACTGAACAAAAGATTTTAAAGAGAACTAAGCGTCTAATTAGAAACTAAATTTGCAGCACGTTACACAATTAATTTACAATTAATTTTAATGCCATTATCTGCATGTGCGCTTTACAGGAGAAGGTCTGTTTCCCCTGCTGTATATCGCACTTTTCACGGTCTTCCTGGGAAAGTGGATCGTTTTAAAGCATTACGCTACCAGTAAAACAGGTTGGTCACATTTCCATAAGCAGGACATTATGAAAGAAGGGAAAATATGCTGAACCTACGGGTTGCCAACCTGACAGATTTATTGTATTTTGTGTCATCATTAAGCCAAAATAACGTTATTTATGTTATTAATTAAAATTAGAATGCAGGTAGCCAAATTAACTTCGGACGAAGCTTGAACATGAGTTCATTGCATAATCAAATGAAAATTTGTTAAACAAGCAGGCTAATTTGGCGTTTTCAAAGGTGAGACAGAAGCCATTGGTCGCTTATTCTCAGCTGTTGCAGGTGCTTTTAACGAAATTTAACCGCATATATTTTGTAAACAGCACTGTCAGGAATTTCCGGGAACTCATAATGGTTAGCCCAAATAATATTGATCATAGGCTACTATTGATCCATATAGCCTATTCCTTGATCACACTAAACACGCACAAGCATGTCTGTTTTGCCATCATAAGCAATTCGCCAAGGTGGAAAAGCAGGCTTTTAAAGGGAATGGGATATGACATTTTGATTGGTTTATTGCATGTCACGCCCAAGACACACCTATAATTAATGAAGAGACTAGGTTCAGCCCATTTGGACGTTGCGCCGTGCTTAGCACCCAAAAAACACGCCGTTAAAATAGCAAAAGTGGACTTGGACACGCCCTAAATGGACTTTACGCCATGCGCTTAGACCAAGCGCCAAGATAGAGCCCCTGGTCTTTTCCATCTGTGTTGGAAACACAACAGTTGGTGAAAGGCTATATTGCAACATATAGCAGTCATTTTAAATGAAAAGTATAAAATTAAAGGAATTTAATCCCAGATAGTAAATAAAAATAATATGAATGTTTTCAAAGATAAAATAAAAATAATTGCCATTCAGATATGAGCCATTCATACAGTCTTGAAGGTATATAATTACAACTTTGTGTGACTCGTGTTTAATACATAAATTCTCTGCATTTAATAAATATTTTAAATACATTTTCTCAAATGTGACAAAATATAAAAAGTTCCGGTCATAAATCATACATAAGCTAATTTCATGCTTCATAAAGGGTGACATAACACCTTTTTATGCAATATGTTATGCCAAATGTGACATAACCAACAATGTCACCTGGCTAATGGCTAAACATTATACTGGGTGACATAAAACATGCTTATGTAGGAGGCTAGGCTTACTGGGACACATCTGGCATAACATGTTGCATAAGGTGTTATGTCACCCTTTATGAAGCATGACATTTGCTTATATATGATTTATGAAGCCATTATGTCATGTTTATGAAGGCTTTATATAGCATATACAAAGCCTTCATATGGAGACTTTGTTTAAAGTGTGACCAAAGTTCTAAATAGTTGCATCTTAAAGGAAAACTACTGAGTTTATTGATTTCATAATGAAAATCTGCATTCTGCCTGCCTTAAACAGGCTGGGGATTGTTTCTAGGCCATGATAAAATAAAAGGCTGGTTTTTCTTCTAAATAGTGAGAGGGATGCACAATTACCTGTTTCAACAAAATCCTGGTTAAAATCAATCTGTTCCCTCTGCAGTGTTTCGCTGTGAGGCTTTAGATTAATTGTTCTGATATCTTTTTTCTTTCCAACAATACTTCTAGATTCTGGACTATTTAGCCTTATGTCTGAACTATATGCAAAATACATATTTAAATATTCTTTAAAGGGACATGGTTCTTCAAAATTTGTCTTTCACTTTCATTCACAGTTAAATAACAGGGTTTCTCTGTTTGCAAAAGCTAAACTGTTCGCCAAACAGTATTTGTTAAAAAAAAAAAACATAAACAATGTAAACAACTTGTTGATTATTCAAATAAATATTAGCATTTTTTAAATATGTTTGTGGAGTATGGGTCGTAAAAAGAGGTGGGTATGAAGATGGGTGGCAGTTAGGTAAGAGTTACATAATTCTTCATATGATCAAACATGATAATTAAATTAACTTTGCTCAATTTACTAAATCTGATGGATTTGTATTACTTACTACTGAAATGTTACTTCTTACTTCATCATATACAGTACACATAAGATGGGTGACTACACATTTTGTGCAGTCATTTCTACTCTCTATAACTGCCCACTACCCACACACCCACACACACACGCACACACACAAATGAACGTCAAATGAATAATAGCCGATAATAAAGATTTCCGTTTTATTATGCATCTTGTGTGGGGTTTATGCACTTCAATTTACAGATATGCAATTCTTTGTGTCTAAGAACAGCCATACTTCAGTTATTATGGCAAATTTCCAACTGCAAGATATAAAACAAGGTCATATTGTCAGAAATAATTATTCTAAATTCCATTGAATTTACTGAATGGAACTATGTGTACAGGACCACCTCTGAGATTTTGCGTTATAAGATATACAATAAGAAGAAAAGTGTATTACATTCGACATTATTGCAAGTCAGATGTTAAAATCAAGTTCTGAATGATTGCGTAAAAATGGGGGCTAATTAACGGGCCCATTCTAGCTAACGCTCAAAATACACAAGAAGAGAATTTGTGGATAGCCTACATAGGCTACATAATGAACAGTAAGAATATTTTTTTAATCATGAAGCAAATCGTGTTACAGAATACATATAAGAGTATAACTAGCATTTGAATCAAACAAGTAATACAACGTCTATTATAATACCGAGGTTAAGTTAGATTGATATTCGATATTCAGACATTCGGCAAACTGGAAATCTAGGGACCGTTGAAAAAGTGCTTAACTACAAAAGGTGGAAACGTCAAAACGGCATAAACTTCCTGTAATTTTACATTGAAATCTCAAATCCCACCTGATTTAATTCATATAACTATATATATATATATACGTATATATATATATATATATATATGTATATATCGTTTTTTTTTTTAATAATGGTGAAATGTACTTTCATATATCAATGGCACTGAGCTTATATTTATGTCACTTTTGCTTCATTTTATATTTTAGAAGAAAACAATCCTGCCATATGGCAATATGTTTATATTGATATGTTGAAGTATTGATCTTTGCTATTCCTCCATCATTTCTTAATTTCGAGCCCTGGGATCATTTGTATTTTTAGCCCTGACCATGTAATCACAGTTCACAAGCTTTCTTTTTAAGATAACTCTTTACACTATGGCCCAATTTTCACTTTTTCCTCAATAGCTTTTCCAATTTTCAAGATAGAGCCCTGGGGTCATGGTTATTTTAATCATTGACAATGCAGACACCTTTCACAACCTTTTTTTGGGGGGGGAAATCCCAACATGATGGCAAAAAGTGCGATCAGGGCCCAATTATTACTGTTTTTGCTCAATAGCTTTCCCAATTTTCAAGATAGAGCAATGGGGTCAAGTTTATTTTCATGCTTCACCAAGCAGACACCTTTCACAACTTTTCTTTTTTGGAAAGATTCCCTACATTATGGCCAAAAGTGCGATCAGGGCTCAATTATTACTGTTTTTGTTCAATAGCTTTCCCAATTTTCAAGACAGAGCAATGGGGTCAAGTTTATTTTCATCCTTGACCAAGCAGACACCTTTCACAACTTTTCTTTTTGCGGAAAATCCTGACATGGTGGCAAAAAGTGCGATCAGGGCCCAATTATTACTGTTTTTGCTCAATAGCTTTCCCAATTTTCAAGACAGAGCAATGGGCTCAAGTTCATTTTCATCCCTGACCATGCAGTCACCTTTCACAACCTTTCTTTTTGGGAAAAACATCTTTACATTATGGCCAAATATGCAATCTGGGCCACATTTGTATGTTTTTGTTCCATAACTGTCAATTTTCGAAAGTAGAGCCCTGGGATCAAGTTTCTCTTCATCCTGGACTATGCAGTTACCTTTCACAACCTCTCTTTTTGGGAAAGGCAGATAGCCTTGATGACAAATTTGTCCCGAGTGCGGTTAATTTACTCGCCTACTGTTTGGATGAGTAGGCTATAGTAAAGCAGGCACTTTTTGCAGTTACAGTATTTTGTGGTGCCCCACTCTGGACAGTGCTGGCCATGACAGCAATGCTGAATGCAAAATACTGATAGCCATTGAGCCCAACCCATGGCTTTAATTTCAAAAAATGTGAGATTGATATGCCTATTAAGCAAGATAATATTTTCACAAAGCATCATCATCATCATCATCATCATCATCATCATCAATATAATAACAATAATAATAATAGTTTCCTCCCAAAGTGCAAAGACATGCAGGTTAGGTGAGTTGGAGACTCTAAATTGCCCATAGGTATGAGTGTGCGAGTGAATGGTGTGTATGTGCCCTGTGATGAATTCCTCTCCAGGGTGTATTCCTGCCTCTCTCCCAATGTATTCTGGGATAGGCTCCAGCCTTGATTATTATTATTGTTATTATATAATGAATCATAAAATCCACAACAACCTCTAGCTTCATAAAATCCACAAACTGAAAATAGCTTATGAAGAAAGTACACAATGCATTTCCGACAGCAGCTCTCTGCCAGAAAAACCCAACACCTTGGACAGCACTCCAAATCCAGTCGAAGCTCTGGCTTGGGACGCAACAGCTGCAATGAATCACCTGGAATTTGAGTGACTGACTCACATGCACCCCATCATATCCGCTCAATAAAACTGAGGACAGTAGTTTCTTCATGTTAAAAAGTATTTTCGCTTTTCTGAGACTGTGGGCAAGACTGAGTCCAAGACTGCCAGCACTACCTTGCTTGCCCTTATAAAAAGAGTCACTGCCACACCAAGCAAGCCACCTCCTCACGCTCCATAATTTAACTCCACTCCAATGTAGGGATTTTTCCCAAAAAGGCATGGTCCTGGATGAAATTCAAATGGATGCCAGGGCTCTACTTTGAAAATTGACAGAGCTATGGAGCGAAAACAAAAAAATTGGACCTTGATTGTATTTGTGGCCATAATGTAGGAATTTTTCCAAAAAAGAAAGGTTGTGAAAGGTGTCTGCTTGGTCATGGATGAAAATAAACTGAACCACATTGCTCGATCTTGAAAATTGAGAAATCTATTGAGCAAAAACGGTAATATTTGGGCCCTGATCGCACTTTTTGCCATCATGTCGGGAATTTCCCCAAAAAGAAAAGTTGTGAAAGGTGTCTGCTTGGTCAAGGATGAAAATAAACTTGACCCCGTTGCTCTATCTTGAAAATTGGGAAAGCTATTGAGCAAAAACAGTAATAATTGGGCCCGGATTGCATTTTTGGCCATAATGTATGCATTTTTTCCCTAAATCAGGGATCTCAAACTCCAGTCCTGGAGGGCCGCTGTGTCTGCTGGTTTTTGTGATTTCCTTTCAATCAGCAGCCAATTTAGGCCTTGGAAACAAGGTGTGCAGACTCTTTAGCCAATCAATGACTTAAATTAAACACTTAAGTGCAGGAACACATCGAAAACCAGCAGACACAGCGGCCCTCCAGGATTTGAGTTTGAGATCCCTGCCCTAAATGAAAGGTTGTGAAATGTGTCCGCTTGCACAGGGATGAAAATAAACTTGACCCCAGGGCTCTATCTTGAAAATTGGGAAAGTTATTGAGCAAAAACTAATAATTTGGACCAGATTGTGATGTTTTCACTCCCGTCCTAGTGTTCGTCTCTCCATAGTCCGTTTCCCCCTTGCTGCAGGTTGGGCGTGGTTTCCCCTTTGTGTCACTCTGTTTCACTTTAATTCTCTCAGCCTATCCCATTTCCCCGTTTCGCATGCATTCCACACTCTCCGCTCTGTTTATCACTCTCGCATACATTTGCACGCGGCACCTAATTGATACCTATTAATGTTTGCATTTAGTCACCCGGTGTTCTCTGTTCTGTGCCAGTTCATTAATGCTCTTTGTCTGAAACCTCTGGTCTTGTCTTGAGTCCTAGTATCCAGTCTAGTTGTAAAACTAAAGTCTTGTTCTGTGCCGGCGTTAACTCGCCCTGCTACTCTGTCGAAGTCGAAGTCTGCTCCTGCCTGGAACGGCATTTCCCGCTGTTCATTTGTCCCTGTCTCGCTATACTAACTTGTCTGCTTCAGTCTGCCAACCTGCAGTTGTTTGCTATCCCTGCCTGTGTTGTGGTTTCCCCGCCATCCATCTGACGTGTGTGCATGCAGCCAGAGCTCCTGTTCCACCACTCTGCGGCGGTGCCCGCCTACTGCCAGTGCTGCGGTTGCTGCTGATGTGCTGTCACCTCTGCTACTGCTGTTGCTGCTGTCGCTTCTGCTACTGCTGTTGCTGCTACTGCCGCTGCCCTGCTGCAACGCCTGCGTCCTGCCTGGACTCCACTCCACTGTCCTGCACTCCATCTGCCACTCCACTCCGCCTTGCTCCCGCTCTTCCCCTGCTCCACCTAACTGGTTGTCCGACTCCATCTCCTACCCTGGCCTCTCCTGCTCCCACGGCTCCTCTGCTGACTCATACCTGGACTGTCTGTATTCTATCTTCTCCCTATGCTTCAGGAGTACTGGTCGAAGCATAATTTATTAGAGCTACGCTCTCTGTTTGTCTGTCTAGTCAAGTCCAGTTCCGGCTTGGAACTCTAACCACCTTTTGCCTTTCTCCCCTTGCTCAGGACTACCCTGATCTAGAAATAAAATATTGAGTATTGGCATTCCTGTGTTCGAGTCGTGCCTTTTCCGGGGTCGTAACACAGATTGCATTTCAATGTAAATAAAATGATTTATATCTTTTTTGTACTTCGCTATTGATATGGGTCATTTATTTATGTTTCTTTCTACGTAACGGTTAATATGAGTCATGGGAAATATTATTTTTGTGATATATAGAAATATGCAACAATTTCAAATTGTGTACTTGTGCGATGGTCCCTAAATTACTATTCGCCTCCGTAAGCATTTCCAAATATTCAACGTGTTTCTCGCTGTAGTTTTTTCCTTTACACTTTGAACAGAAAGTTATCCTATAAAAATAATAGCTGTGAGACGTAAGTTTACTTCTTACCTGCCAGATACAATGAGTCTGGATAAAATTGGTGGCGAAAATAAAGATTTATTGAGATTTACCTTCGCCGAATGTCTGAATATCGAATATCAATCTAACATAACCTCGGTTATTAACCGAAACAATGAATAACAAGCAAATTAAAACTTTATAAAAATATAACCCATGATCAAATGGAAATGTGATTTTATGTGACACTTACGGCACGAGTAGGCTGAGTGCTAGTAAGCATAGTTATGATCATTTCAGTCCTGACAAACATCCGTAACTCCCGGCAGAAACTAAGAGACATCCAGTGAAACAGTTCGTAATAAACAAACTGAAAACGCGAGCTCGTTCAGTGTAACACTAGCCTGGGGTGGCTTTCCCGATTCTGATGTGTCTTCAGAATTGACGACACACTTCACAATCTTTTTGAAGACATGCCTTGAAACTTTCAGGACTCTTTCCCAAAGTATATCATGGACTGAATATTTCAAGACACACTTTCACTTTGAGTAACACAGGTCGACTCGACAGGTCGATGTAGAAAAGCCTATTCACACCACAGAAAGCATCACACATCGTTAGCAGCCACTTTTCCAAAACCATTGTAGAGTTATGATCATCTTTGAATATTTTTTTTCTTTGCTTTTCGTTTTAAATCTGATCAAACCTAACTGACAAAAAAAAGACAGAGACAAAGAGAAGAGCGAGAAAGAAAAATAAATATAATAAGTAGCCTAAATATAATAAATAGCCTCGTCAGGCAGCCTAATTCCTCCACTAACAGTGCATTCATCTTTGGCGCAGTGGTTAGCGCCGTGGCCTCTCCCCTTGACATTCAGTGGTTCGATCCCCGCCAGAACCTTGTTCGTTACACAAGCAACAAAAGAAAAACAAAATGGTCTAATATTATCTTAACTATATAATGCTTTTGGCAAACTGATAGGACCCATTTATTGCTGTCTACATTTATTGAAATTATTTTGCCTATTGTGAATGTACAATGTACATGTCAGCGCAGGTCACAATAAGTCCTTATAAACCCTATGATGTGATAATTGATTACACCTGCTCTAGACTAAGTTGCTGTTGTTGTATCTATCGCGTAGATTAGCGGCCTCTGTCTGCAGAGGTGGGACTTGCACGTAGTACCCGCATCTCAAGACACACTTGAGATTTGACGTCTAGTCCAATGTTGTCTTGAACTCGCGACACATTTCACGATCTCTGAGCTAAAAAAATACCATTAAAACGGTATGCCAATCTTTTCACCGTTTTCTTACAGTATAACCATTCCAAACACGCAAAATCACTCATTTAAATATGGCTGTTTGCGGCTGGAGTAATTTACATAATGACTCTTAGTTGATCACCCGCAAAGTGTGAAATGATAACGCCTGCAAATACTTTGGCTGTGCCCGCAAAATAACACCCCTTATTTGGGATCTTAGTAAATCGACCCCTATGAGTACATGTGTTTGATTTCATTAGATACAGTGCTATATGTAGTAAAGCACAGAGATGCATTCAAACTGGGAGGCTGCATTTATATTATTGATAGAAATGAGAGAACTCTATCCAGTTCCTGGACATTTCAGGCTAATTAGAGAGAACTACTGCTCCATGTGACTGGTCAAGCGAATGGCAAGATGTCCAGTCATGATGTTCTCCAGTGTTCTTTCTACCCTGTCTCAGTAGAACAATGCAAAACTTCTTCCTGCAATTCCCCATGTCACACTACACTAACAGGATTATCCTCAGGCCATGGGACTAGTTATATGTATTCCTATCTAATCAAATCATCTACTCCAGCATTCTGCATGGTAGAATCATAGAGATATAATCCATCATCATCAAAAGCTCCAATCCACAGCATAATTACAGTATATTTGTTTCCAACTTCCCAATTATAATCTAACACGCATACATACATACATACATACATAAACACCATGTGAATAAAACAAATTCTGCATATTATTAACATTACATTCTTAAGAGTTATATACGTATGCTATAACCCTTGCTATGGATTATATTTTTTTCCAGGGATTGTATGCCTACTACAGTACTATAATGAAAATATTTGACAGCATTTTGGTGCGCATACCTTGTGAGACCAGATATTTATTTCAACAATTTATAACATTTTGAAATGTATCTCACTTGTCTAACACTTTCCTTTTGAGTTTAGGTAGAGTTAGGTAAATAGTCTCCAGACAGCTTCTTTTTTTTTCCAATGGCAGAGAAACCATTAAACTCCTCCAATGTGAAATGCTTTTTTCATGCAGGAGTTCCCAGCCGTGCTCCACTTCTTCCAAATGTCTCAGCATGCTTCATTAAGCATGCTTCAGCAGTCACTATCTGAGCAGGCACAATGGATGCTTGAGTAGGAATTGTGATGTTGGAGTAATGGAATGGGAAGTACCGGCCCCTATGTAAGTGGACAAGTGTGCCAGCATGTCTCAGTGCTGTCAATCACAGAAATCTCCCACTTACTCAACAGGCCTCTAGCACTTTCCTCTTATGATCACACTGTAAAATTGTGTAAGAAATGGTAGTTCCCCTTTACATTTCCCAGTGCCAATAATATATTATAAAACACATTACCTAAAGCAGGTTACCTGTGAGTTTTAAGAAGGGATGCATTTTTCATTATTCTTTCAGGTAAGTTGTTTCATGTTTTGGAAAATTGTAGCACAAATGAATATTATTTTATGTATGTCTAGAGAAAAAAGTTCAAACTGAAGCACTAGGCACAGTGGCTTGCAGGCTGTGTTAGTCTTGTGCATTGGGGAGGGACGTTTGAGGGGGAGGTGGGGGGAGGGTGGACTCACTCTTTGATGTGTTTGCGGCAGGGCACAGAGTTCCTCATGCACGTTCCCGTGAAGCGCTCCACGTTCTCCACGATGACGAAGGGCTTCTCCTCCAGAGTCACGATGCTCAGGTGATTGTCATCTGTCTCCGCATCACCAAAGGAGTTGAAGCGGGGCCAGACCGGATACTTCAAGGTCAGGGACTTGTTCTCCCATTTGCCCATCTGCAACAAACCAGAAAATAACTCAATAAGCCTGCTTGTTCAGCAATGACAGATCTTATATTCGGACTAGGACCAGAAGAAGATAGAGCCAGGCTGTGTATCAACCCGATGACAAAATCCACCCTCCCTCCCCATGGCCCCAGGTAGCATTTAATTGGCTCTCCCTAGTATAGCCCCCTCGCATTCAATATAATGCAAGCAGCCTTGCAACAGGATATTTTTCAAATCTGTGTAAGCCCTGATAAAAGAATGAGAGGAATGTAATATTATACTGGTAGATATCAAATTTTGAGTATACATCAAATATTAGCATACGTATATGGTTGAGTTATCATGTCAGAAGTATCACATAAGCTGTATATATCAGGTCTCTACCTACTGTTGCTTTACTGTGCATTCCGTGCTTGTGGCTCTAAGAGAACGTAGCCTACAGTGGTAACTAAAAATAAAAATATCGCCATGCCTTGCATGATCATATTTTCTTGTAGAAAATGGTCAAATCCTATTTTTATGTCCACAGGAGAAGCATCAACACTATCCAGTTTGTGTTAGTAAACGATCAAATGGATTCCTGCAGCAGGTATTGATGTTGCAAGACAAATCAATGTTTTAAATTGGTGCCCACCATGTGTGAAGTGTTTCAATGTTAGAGAGAGAAAGATAAGCAATTTCACAAATGTGTCATACTTCCACAGTCAAACAGACAAATGAACATTCAGCACGCTGGGTCAATGCACCAGCGAATGGCGATTTGTGAAATGCTGCAGCTCAACTGGTACTAACCTGCGTCAAATGCAATGGAGGTTATTGTCAGTTCTATCGTCAGCCTCCCACGGGACAAAGGAAGAGTCCTGCTCTACACAAATATTCTGCACTGATGGGTATATGTCCTTCTGAAATAGTTTAGACATTGTAGGCGAACACAATAGCAACCCAACCCACTGCACAGATATCCAGGGTGACCTGCTCTCAAAAACTATAAATAGTGCTTTGCCTTTGCTATGAGGCCACCATCTTATACACTGCAAGAGCATGTGATTCTTGTCCAAAGCTGGAAATACACAACCTGAATTAATACTCTGCCACTTTCAACCTAGATTTAACTATTACAAATGTCCTTGTACGCAAATGTTTTTGTGCCATTGGTGGAATATTGACTAGCTATAGAACATCATTATTTCCCCACATAATTACAGTACACCTTCATTAATAAGCCTTTTAGCAAATGGCAAGACAGCACTATAGGCTTAGCTAAAATACTGTTCTTTTTCTAATAAATATGTGCACATATTGGGTTTTATATACACTACTCACAAAAAGTTAGGGATATTCGGCTTTCGGGTGAAATTTCAGGATGAACCTAAAATGCACTATAACCTTTACAGGTGAAATTAATTTGACCTTCTCTAAACTTTTGAATGCACATGTCCAACTATTCAATGTTTCAGTACTTTTTGCACAACTTGCTGTTCTCTAACAAGGAGCTGAACGGCAAAATTCACAACAGGTGTTTGATCCATGAATCGACCAATAAATTTCCTGGTTCAATTAGAATTGGTATTTAAACAGTCCTCTTCATCATGCTGTTCACATTTTGACATCATGAGACCAAGACGACACCTAACAATTGATCAACAGTACCTCGCCATTGCGAGGCTTCAAACAGGATGTTCTCAGTGGCCACTGAGCTTAGAGTGTCACAGTGTGTCATCAGCAGGTTGCAACAGAGATACAGAGAGACTGGAAGAGTCACAGAAAGGCATAGAAGTGGACGTCCTTTGGCCACATCCCACACTGATGACCGCTTCATTGTGAACAGTGCCCTGCGGAACCGGATGATGAATGCCACTCAACTCCAGGCACATTTAAGGGAGGTGAGAGGCACCCAAGTGTCACGTCAGACCATTCGAAACCGTTTACATCAGCGTGGTCTGCGTGCTAGACGACCTGCAAGGGTACCTGACCACACCACCAGGCACAGGCGTCATCGTCTTGCATGGGCCAGGGAGCATTTACGCTGGACGAAGGACCAGTGGGCCTCAGTGCTGTTCTCTGATGAAAGTCGATTCACGTTGAACAGAAATGATGGCCGCCAACGATGTTGGAGACGTCAAGGAGAGCGCTATGCATCAGCCACTGTTGTCACCAGACGACCCTTTGGTGGTGGCGGTGTTACAGTGTGGGCAGGTGTGTCTAGTCAATACAGAACTGCCCTACACTTTGTGAATGGTACAGTGACAAGCCCATACTACCTGAATAACATCATTAATCCAGTCATTGTGCCCCTGCATGAACAACACAAGCCTAATTTCATCTTCATGGACGACATGTAATGGGGCGTGACGTGTGAGGTGGGAGGAGCCAAACGCAGCAAGGGGAATCATTAAGCCCTTAGGCCACTAAGGCGGGATACCCGCAGATAAGGGAGGAGACAAGACAAGGAACAACAACCACCCTACAGACGCTACTAACCGGCTAACTGTCTAACGCTAAGTAGAGCGCAAGGACAGGAATCTGAACAGCCAGAAATAAATACGCGCCCTGTCTCGGGTACGAGACAAATCAGAACGGGCGAGTAGCGAAAAGACAAACATAAAACACAAACAAACATTGCAAAAATAATACGATATCGTAATAGCGGAGGCGAAAGGAACAGATCCAACGTTCCCAGGCTATTCTCAAACTCGCGGTCACACACAAACGTGTCCACAGCATCGCCCAATCTTCCCCACAGGAAGACATGCGCCAAAAGACGAAACAGAACATGAGTTCCAAACAAAATCGTCAAAACTCCATGAAAGGAGAAAGGCACCGAAAAGGAACGAACAGGACAGGCAGCACCGGACATTTACCGGCTAGACCAACGCGAGATTAACAGAAAATAAATGCCCTGCCTCTCTATGAGGAAATGTAACGAGGCGAACAGGAACAGTGATTAACGTTCCCATGGCGAGATTGATAGGCTCGCAGTCAAATGCAGAAAGCAAAGCGGTAAACACCCGATCTCCCAGGAGAGAGAAACATTTTACAGGTGAGCCGACGGAACACCGTCGTCCCATAACTACGATCCATATAGACTAACGCAAGCTTAAGTTGGAACAACCGCCTTAGCCTCTCAGTAAATAAAAATGTAACGAGGCGAAATGGAACCGAGATTTAACGTTCCATGGCTAGTTTAATAAGTAGCAGTCAAATGCAGAAAGCAAAGCGGTAAACACCCGATCTCCCAGGAGGGAGAAACATTTTACAGGTGAGCCGACGGGGCACCGTCGTCCCATAACTACTATCCAAAAGACTCACGCAAACTTAGATTGGAACAACCGCCCTAGCCTCTCAGTAAAATAATGTAACGAAGCGAAGGAACAGAGAGCTGAAATTACCATGCTACGCGCAGTCACACAAACATGTCCACAACCTAGCCCAAACTCCACACAAGGAGAAAACACACCCGGAAAACGAACAGAACAATAGTTCCGAAACAAAATCGTCCCGTAGGTAAAAAGGACGGAGGACAGCTGCAACAAAGACCAACGCAAAATAGCACGACAGCTTCTCAATATAAATAAAACCCTGAATCACAACAACGGGGAACGTAGTCCACGAGAAGGAGACTAAACAGGGAAAAACGTACCAAGGCTACTTACTGGCTCACAGTAACACGGAATTAAGTAGAAGCAAAACGCCAGGTCTCTCAGAGAATAAATATATAACGAGGCGAAATGGAACAGAGAGCTAACGTTCCGATGCTATAATTAGAACACACGCAGTCACACACAAACACGTCCACAACAACGCCCAAGCTCCATATAAAGAGACAAACACCCGGAGAACGAAACAGAACAACAGTTCACAACAATCGGCTCGCAGGTAAAAAGGGCGTACAGGACGGCTGCTACCAAAAGACCTACGCAACATAGCACAACAGCCTCTCAGAAAACTAATGAAGGAGACGAGGCGAAATGGAACAGAGATTTACGGTCCCAAACTTCTACGAGATAATCAACAACCAAGCCAGTAAGAAATAAGCCCTGCCTCTAAAAAGAGACGTTAAAAATAGGCGAGTAGCCAAAATGGTACGAGAACTCACAGCCAACAATAACACCACAGTACATAACAATAAACAATTAATGTCGAAGCCCCGAACGAAGGAAACGGTAGGCTTATATAACTCTCAGGGAACCACGAACAGGTGAAACGCTAACCAGAAACTCCCCCAACTCAGCAGGGCGGAGCAAGCATCCACCAAAAGGGCAGCGCCCTCGCGTGGCCACCAAGGAAAACGACCGCATGGGACAACAGGGTCCAAAACCATGACACGACAATGCTCCAGCTCATCGAGGTCGCATCATTAGGGAAAGGCTGCTGGAGACTGGGGTACCTCAAATGGAGTGGCCTGCACTTTCTCCAGACCTGAATCCCATAGAAAACCTATGGGATCAGCTGACTCACCGTGTAGAGGCTCGTAACTCTGTACCCCAGAACCTCAATGACCTGAGGGCCGCCCTTCAAGAAGAGTGGGATGCCATGCCTCAGCAGACAATAATTCGACTTGTGAACAGCATGAGACGTCGTTGTCAAGCTGTAATTGATGCTCAAGGGCACATGACAAGTTATTGAGACATTGACATTTTTGTTGTGGTATACCCACCACTGTTGTTGGCTTTTGTTTCAATAAATTGTTTGAGATGAGGAAATCACCATTGCATGCTTCTACTTAAATGCCCTACTTTCATGATACGTATAATATCACTGTAGCGTGAACTTACATTTTCCATAAATTTCACCCAAAAGCCAAATATCCCTAACTTTTTGTGAGTAGTGTATATAGACAGTCAAGAGCAGCAAATGTCATCAACAAAGGATATATAGTACAACAAATATCAATACGAAGTTTATTACCAAAAAACCTTTGCTGATTATGCAGACCATGAAAATATCTACATTCACTAGCAATTAGGCTTTTATTCAAGTATTTTAAAGAAGATTAATAGTTTCCATACTGAATTTTAAAACTTCCAACCACTGTTTAATAGGCCTTCTACTTTTCAGTTGTAGGCTAAAACAAGTACGACTACCTTAGATTGCAAAGTAAAACAATTTACTAGACTTTTTTGTGCTGCTGTCTTCATGTACGATTTTATTAAACAAGGTGGTGGACAAAAATAATTCCAGGTCTTTCTGTACAGGGCAAGGTTGTAGGTTTGATTTTAACATTGGTAGCAGGGTCATTCCGTGTCAAATCGGATAAGGTTGTTGCAGCACCGTCTCAGATTTTGTTCACACCTTGTCTATATCATGAATGGGTCCCAAAACCAAGGCCTGTAAAATATTTCTGTTCAAATCCTATGTTTTCATATTTTTCAGCCCTTGATATTATTTAATTTTTATTGTTCCTAGCCTCACCAAACTTTGTAGGATGGAAGACAAACATGTTTCCTGTATGCCAAAACCATTAAAAGTCTGTACTACATGCCATTTTAGGCCCTAGATTTGGAAAAAAGTGCAAAATTCCTAAACGAGAGTGATATTGAGGGTACTACAAACCCACATTTTTGCACCAATATGATATCGATCATAATTTTTTCTGCAAATACAATCTTTTATTAATGTTGTGCTAATATTTGCGGTCTCTACCACCAATGGACATGAAGATACTATGAATAAAACAAGGCGTGGTAGCATATTTTGTCATGGGGGGAGGGGGGGGGTGTACCCCTCGCCCCCACCTAAATTGGTACAGGCAAAACTTTGGGCGATTCTGATTTCTTCCTTTCCATGTGGCTGTTCACGTGTGAATTAACAGTGAGAGGAGGACACACAGTAGGTCCTACAGCATATAGAGTGCAGTGTTCCTCTTTCGTGCTGTGATGAAGTGGAGAAATTTCACCATGTTCTCTCACTGGTACAAGGCTGGTTGAACAGTGACCTGTAAATAATTCACATTGGTTGGGAGAGTAATGGCATCATCACCTCCCCTAGATGACACCACAGAGAAACCGACAACCAGCAGTCAAGCAGCCTAGAAGGAAATGTGAACTTCAGACAATGAATACTTAATGTAATAACTCACATTTGTCTAACTTCTGATAACACCGCCCCCTGCCCCATTTCTCCCTCACTTTTGCTTCCTCTTGCGTGTGCATGCTATTTTTCCTTTGGTGAACGCATAAGCTGACTTTACATAAAGTCATGCCTCTGAAACTGTTCTTAGACTGCCCTTGAAAGCCTTACACACAGATAATATGCATTTTGTTCACATGATGTAACGCAAATGCTAAAATGTTAAAATGTCCAGATCAGAACTATAACAAGTAAATTAACATGCAGGTTTAAAATCATGTTAAGCTGGTGGGACAATGTTTGATTTAACCCTAACCTAGTTCTGCTGCATTCATTTAGTTTGTTCTCAACAGAATGGCAGAGTGTTTTATAGAATTTAAATGATGTACTGAATACATAACACAAAACCATTCTAAAGCAGATGGAACATGTAGAACATTGTCAGAAGCCCTTTTCACACATGCATCTTATCCCCTAAATGCAGGGCCGGATTAAGACTCTACAGTGCCCACTTAGCAAGTCAGTGTACCCCCCTCCCCCCCCCCCCCCACAACATACATGTACAGAACCGGCAACATACATGTACAGAACTGTGGGAGGGTAAACTGAATCTAACACAATGTACTAATGTATACCATACACTTAGACAAGCCAGTATTAAATGCTAAATGTGAACTAAATATGAGCATACTATCACATAAAAAAAAGAGGGTTTAGGCCTCATAGTCATCGCATGTTTCCCCAAAATGGGAGGGGGGGGGGGGGGGGGGGGGGGGGGTGGGGACTATGTGTAAAAATGGCTACAATTGCTTCACGGTTCACGTGATATTGATGTATCCAAACCCTCAAAGTAAAGCTGAAAGTCTGCTCTTTAACCTCATAGTCACTGTTCCATTTCAAATCCAATATGCTGGAGTACAGAGCCAAAACAACAAGAAAATCTGTCACTGTTCTGACACTTTTGGAGTGCACTGATACAGTACATATAGAATCTGTATGTACTCATAATTGGTGTTTTGATTCTTGGTTAGTACACTGCCTGGCCAAAAAAAAAGTCTATTTCGTTGGACCGCCTTTAGCTTTGATTACGGTGCGCATTCGTCGTGGCATTGTTTCGACAACCTAATGCAACGTCATAACATTTATTTCCGTCCAGAGTTGCATTCATTTTTGGCCGAGATCTTGTATTGATGACAGGAGAGTCTAACCACTCCGTAAAGTCTTCTCCAGCACATCCCAAAGACTTTCAGTGGGGTTAAGGTCAGGACTCTGGTGGCCAATTCATGTGTGAAAATGATGCTCCCTGAACCACTCTTTCACAATTTGAGCCGATTTATGGGATAACCTGGTCATTCAGTACATTCAGGCACTCAGGTGACTTCATTTTATTGCTGCATAACGTTGCTGAGCCTAGACCTGACCAATTGAAGCAACCCCAGATCATAACACTGCCTCCAGAGGCTTGTACAGTGGGCACAATGCATGACGAGTGCAACGACGACTTTTTTTTTGGCCAGGCAGTGTATATTGCACTACTGATTTATTGATATTGCATAGTAACTGGTCTGGGACTTATTTACCAGGTCTGGCACTATTGCTCATATTAATCAAGTGAATGCACTTACGTATGTTTCTCCTACATTGTAAGTCGCTCTGGGTAAGATAATTTGCTAAATGAATGTAATGTAATGTGAAGTAATAAGAAAGAGCTTGAATACTACCTCTGACAGAAGGGATTGCTGCACCAAAACACATAAAGTTCTTAGAGATTGCTGCTGTAAACTGTGTGGGCTATGGGCCTGGAGGTATACCCAATCCTGAATTCACACTGAATAAAAGCAATGTGTATTGGCATCATAACACTAGAATGTTTAGGCATGTTATAGGACACATCGGAAGACAGAAAATTTTGCATTTAAAATAACAAAATAATGTTTTTCTATTCCAGTATTGGCATCACCAATGTGTCTTGCACATCCATTTACTTTAAAAAAATGGCAAATGTATGCCCTTTTGCAAAGTGTACAGTGCACCTACAATATAGGTTTTTATGATAAAATGTGATGATTTGCACTGATTATCTCTTCAAATTCTGTGATAAGCACATTTCAAAGCTTCATTTCAAATGGTGTTATCAAGCAGACTTTGTCAAATAGTTTCAATGTCATCTCACATTGTCATCAAAGATTTTTTTCTTATAGGTTTGATGGACTTCACACCCCCAAGTCAGCACAATCCAGCAGCAATGGGCACTACCTGGCTTTGGAACATTTGTCCATTTTTTTTCCCATGGCAGATCTTTTCCAAGTCATATATATTGGGAGGCACATAGTTTTAATGATGGCAGTTATTCCAGATTTGATACCCCAAACAAATTAAAGGATGTGCTTTGGCCATTCTAGTGTTAACATACACAAGTTCTTGCCAAAAAGGTAGGAAGACCAATATGAATTCACTTAATAGGGCATTGTGACACTACCTGCCACTGGAGCAGCTTACCACCAGGGCATAGAAGCTATCAGAGTAAGAAATTCTATAGAATAATGTGGCACCATTCTTCCATGATAAAGTCATATGCTTTGTTGATGGAGGTGGAAAACGCTGTCTCAAACAGTGCTCTATTCTATTGGGTTCAGATCTGGTGACTGATTAAGGCCATAGTATATGGATACCTTTGCTGTAATGTTCAACAAACCTTTGGTTGACCACTGATCACACATGTTCTGTGGGTAGTGGCACTATTGTCCTGGAAGGCACCTCTTCCAGCAGGAAAGACATGCTGCCTCTAAGGGGATTCCTTGCCTTCTAAGGGGATCAATGCACCCAAACCGTACCAGGAAAATGCACCCCACATCATTACGGAACCTATAGATCCCTTCACTTTTGAAACAAAGCACTCAGGCCTGTAGGTTTCTTTAGGTATGTGCCATCCTTGCACTCGTCTATTTGTTGATAATATGGAACATTGAAATTTGAAATTTTCAGTCAGTTTATTTAGAGCTGCTCATCGGTTTAACCTTGCACCTCCAACTAATCTCACTGTCCTGGAGTATGTGCTCTCGAAAACAGTTTCTCTTTTGTCTTTCTCTCAGGATTCCAACATCACCATAGACCCTGTTCCTCATGAAACATCAGAAAGTCGCATTGTCATGATCAATGAAGCTCAATCCAAACATGACCCAATCCAAACAGTTACCCGTTTTTCAAGTCACTGGGGTCTTCTACCTATGCTAGCTCTAGCTGTGAGGATATAATTTTTGTACACAACCCTGAACATACTGGGAGGCTTAATTAACTTAGGAACAAGAATAAATGTACTTGTGCCTGTATTTTTGTTTATCTCATGTACATTTAATGAGTCTTATATACAGTACATTATTGTGCAATTGACACTGAAAGTTTTGCTTTGGCTTTGGACTATCAGCTTTCCTTTTTTTTGTTGTTGCATTTTTCACAGGGATATTTTGCCTTGTTTGGTTTGACATTTTTTATTTTACTTTTTCCCTCTTGGGAAGAAATCTCATTGCTTCAGTACCATTTCCAACTGACTGTGTTTTAGTATGGTGCATGTTTTCTGGACTAGTCTTACGATGCATTGAGAGCAGCTTTTGCCCTTTGTGTGCAGGCAATGATGAATATAAGCTATGCTTCTCTCCTTCCACCTTGACGCAAACGGCTGAAATTGAGGCTGTGTGTCAGGACCTGCTGCTATTCCCTGACACATCACTGAGCACTTTCTCAGACAGCTCATTTGTTTTTACCTCACTGACTGAATAGCTTCCTCTCTGGGGAAAAAAGTGAGGTATGCTCAACTAACAGGCAGCCTACCCCTTCTACGGGCTGCCCCATGGCAATGTTTTATCACTCCTGTAGCAGGGGAATGCTCTGCTGGTGTTTTAATGGTCAATGTTCACCAAAATCTCAGGACTATCTAAAATCTCTGATGGGAGGTTGGCAGCTGACAAGCATGGTTGAGGAGGCTTCGCCTCCTGGAGATGTTCAGGTGGTCCACCACAGGGACCTTCCTCGTGTCCTCTGAGTCACCACGCCTTGCCTCCTCCCCTGTGCCCACGGATGATGTCACCAGTGACACTGCAAATGACAATGCATCATTTCCTTCTCCTTTGGTGGGTGACATCATGCCTCTCATCACAGTGCTGCCCCACCAATCTTGGCATTCCATTCTGACTCCTACACATGGCTGTGAGACAAGCCCTCTGCCTGCTCCATTCATCCCACATGCTGCTGGGCTGCATCTTGAGGCGAGCTTTATATGTTGTAATATAAAGCTCCATCCTTATTACGCCTTTCTCATTTTGGGCTCATGTTCTGTAGACACAAGGTCCACAGTGAAGGGAAGCCACCCATCATCTGGAAAAAAAAACACGCATGTCTTTTTGTGCGCTATGTGCAATGGCACAGTTCAGACTACATCATTTCTGGCACTGGGTCATAGACAGTGTGTTACCCAAATTCCCTAAGCTGCTCACTTTCACATAAAGGCCTGAATCTATTGGTCAGCCCTCATGTTGACGGGTATGGATGTGGTCCAAATATCCCCATGGCGCTCTAAATAATGTATTCACATGGAAAACAGCCTGGCTCTTGACCTCCTCAACCCTCCTCAGCAAGCCAGCATTTCCGTGGGTGTAGCAAGTGCATACTAAACACACCTCCAGCTCCAGCAGCATAGACACTTGATGTCTTGAGGCTTGATAAAGACATGGTGAATTGTACTGTACTGTTTAATTACTTATTTAATTAATGACAGCTATTTAATTTGTCAGACTAAAGCAAAAAAAAAAAAAAGAGAGCTATTGTTCTTCAGGGAGGTATATATAACTGGAATCTGTCATTGGATCCAGAGTATGGTTTATCAGCATCTCTTCTATCCAGATGCTGTGAAAAATAACAGCTGGTAAATGCACACAGACAGCTCGAACATTGGGGAGCTGGAACCAAGTGTGTAATAGACATCACATAATGGGATGCCTCTTGTCTGTGTTACATATTTCTCAGCCGAACTGAATGTCATTTTGACATAATGAAAGGCACAAAAAGTTGTTAATTTATTCCGAATGTCTAAATGAAACTAATTGGTTTCAGCTATACAGTTCACCTGTACCAAAAGGAAAATTGTACAAAATGCACACTGCTGTTTTTATGTCACCGCAGGCACAGAATTTAGCAGTTTAATTGTTGGCTCTGTCAGCCCTGATCCTGTCCGGAGGCAATTAAACGGCTCAGATTTCCTGATTACGCTTTTCCACCCTCCTCCTCTCTCCTTCCACAGCTCACTTCAGAGATGATCACACAAATCTATACTTCTACCTGTATCACTGTCACCTGCAGGCCACAAACATTAGATCCGAAGCACTTAGGAAAACTCGTTATCATTCTGTTAGGGAAGATAGGGGAAGGATTAACATGGAGAGAAAAGGCCTGCTCTAAAGCCAAGAGTGTAAAGCTCAAGCTTGATCGCTCCTATCACAAACCCATTAAGAGACACAATATACTGTATGACTAATTTTCTAAGAAGGATTATTCATGGCTTCTGTGCTGAAGGCTGGAGAGGAGGAGGCTGCTTGTACTAACAGACTGCACAGGCACTCGCCCAGGGCTCCTGCCACCTTACAGGGCTTGTTATCTGCCTACTCCAGTCAGCTGTGTAGTAGCTGTGTAGATGCTTTACAGAGGAGAAGGTCACCTGCCCTAGCTTACGCCATTTGGTTACTTTTAAATACATTTATTGATCGATGAATCTCATCAAACTCGAAAAATAAAAATACAAGATATATCATGTAGGCACATCATTCATCATGTACATAGCACAACATATATCAAGCGACATATGTACATAACATTACTAAAACATAGATCTAATATTCCAACAGTATTTTATACAGAAAACGTCCAGAGGGATATAACCGTCAGTTTATTTTTGGGATAGATTTAATTTTCATAGTCTATATGGCCACTGTTAGTTCTTGGGGGGTGACTATCAAATTCAGTAAAGACAGTGAATACCAATAGGCTATATGTGTTACACATTACAGTAGAATGACTTGACTGTGTATGTAGAGGAATAAGAATGACTCTCCACTTCCCTGATCCTGTGATGGCTGTGAATAACGTTTGTAACCATAGTAACGTTTATTGTAATTACGGTGTGAATCTTTCATACGTACTTATGAAAGCGCGTTTCATGTTATTTTGGCATAAACAGTGCAGTCCAAAAGTACTTGGACTGTGACACATTTTTTTGCTGTTTTGGCTCTGTACTCCAGCACATTGGAACATGCAACTACTCATACTTGAAACGTACAGGCTGTTTTAAATACTTCTGGGTAGGAGACGAGTGGAGCAAAGGAGGTTAAGTAAGACTATTGGGATGCACCCCCTGTCTCCAGTCTGAGGAAGCTCTCTCTCCCCACAGATGCCTTCTGGTTTCTGTTTAGGCGTTGACCGGTCTTGTTTGTGCTTTTTGAGTGTTGTACACCATACAACACTGCTTCACCATACTCTGCACACATCCGCGCAGCTACACTGCTGATGGTGCTGACTTTCACACCCCACCTTTTTCTAATCTTTTTTGTAAACTTAGGTTATTTGAAATAAATTTAAATAAATTTTATTTTTTTTAAATGCGTTGGTGTGTGTCTTTTTTTGAGCTGGGTCGTGACAGTACCATGTAGCATTAAAGTTTCTCATTCCGACCACAGCATTCCTCTACCCTCTGCAATTTTTTCAAATGATTAAGGAGGGAGGTGGGAGCAGCATAGCAGTTTGCGTAATACCTACTTCACTTAAAAAATTGTTGTCTAGTGTGGTTCTGGACTGATACACACTGCGCAGACTAACTGCATCCTCACTCAAATTTAGTTGTCAAACCTGAATTCTTCTGGTAATGAATTTGGTTATAGAATACGGTTGTCACTCTCCTTCATGACCAAAGTGTACGTGAATGTAATTGGATTAAGCACTGGCCTATTTACGGAATTACTGTAGTATCACTGTAAGGATTATTACAAAAGCCACAAGTGGTTATTAGGCGACCGAGCAGCGTAGCTGCTGGTACCCTATTGTTTTTGTTCGGATTCTTTTTTTCTTCTTCTCCCCTTTCACCTAAAATTCCCATGAGCAGGTTTGGCCTAGAATCACCAAACTTGGCAGGCTTGTTGGGATTGCCAAACTCTTGGATCCTCTATATTATGATGCAGATTGAACACCTGGTGGCGCTGGTGAACGCCCACTGCTGACGCCCCGTTTCACCTAGAGTCACAAAATTTGGTATACAGGTCCCTTTGCTCATGCCGAACAAATTTGCCTCAAGGCCCCTTAAAATCCGCCATATTGGATTTTCCGCTAATTAGCAGTTTTTGTAAAACACTCAAAATGCTACTCCTCCTATAAAATTCAAGCAATTTGCACAAAATGTGGTGTGTGCACTCAGCTCATGGGCCTTCCTTTATGCATTACCTTTGTCAAGAAATGGGCAAATGACGAGCCAATTAATTTTTCAGTGGGCGTGGCTTATCACAAAAATTATAATCCCAAAATCATTTGACAGAAAGTTATGACACTTGGTAGGTCTGTTAAGATAACTATCAGGCCTTGAGCACTGCAGTTGTAGCAAAATTGAGCCATGGTGTGGTATAGCGATCCAAATATAAAAAAAATATTTAAAAATTCACTAAAAATCACTGTTCCTTTGCAGAGATTTGGATCATAAATCTTTATTAATTGGGTGGGCGCCATCTTGAATTTGCCGCCATTTTGGTTTAAATGTACTCATCTATTACTTCTCTGTGTTTTTCCTTAACTGCTTGGCTTATTCTCATGAAACTTGGCAAATAGTTAGAAGTTGTCACCTTACAAGCCCACACCAAATTTGGTGGCGATAGGCCAGTTGGTGGCGCTGTAGTGCATGTGACAAGATTAACTGTTAACTGTTTGCATTATGAAGTCAATAAGCCAACACAATCTGATACCACAACACAAAAGTCTTATTTGGCCTGCACCTTTCCGTTAACCTGCTTTGGCCTAGAGGTTACAATCTTGGCTTTCCATGTGTGAGGTCAGTGTTTCGATTCCCACTTGGCACAAATGGCTAAGTTAAAGGGTAAGTTCGCTATTTTGGACCTTGGACCCTATTTGCGGTCCGTCTTCCATGAACCTGACCCATGAAGTCCATTTTTTCGCTGATCGGTCCAGTATTGAGTTCGGTACAGATTTCCTGTAGGCTCTCACTGGGCTACAATGGAAGTGAACGGGGCAATCAGAAATGTTCGATAAATGTGCTTTCATGTACAATAAATGAGACGGGAAGCTCAGGGTGTATTGTTACCGGTCTCAGTATGCTCTCCTGTGAAATGTATCTCAATCCGAACATTTTTACGTGCTTGGCATGGCTTGGAAGTAAGCATTTCTCTGTTGCTTGTTTGCGCTGCACTCGCGGAGTACTATGTGTCGGGGGTAGGGGAGCGGGAAGGTGTGCCGGCCGTTTACAAAACTATCTAGCTGAGCAGTCTGCGTTTGTTTACCTGCAGCAACGTAGCCTACAATTTCCACAAAAAAACTTGGATGATGGATGACTATAATGATTACGAAGACGAAGAATTTGATTTTGACTTTGACGTTACTGGCTACAGATTTGAGCCAGAATACACGGACACGGAACTACAAGAGATGGATGATAAGAGAGCAAGAGAAGAGAGAGAAGAGAGAGAGGCTGAAGTTGCGCAGGTAATGTTATCCGAAGTCGCTGCCGAGGCTAGACCAAGAATTTCGGGGGACTTTTGGTGTTCTTGCAAGAGGTGCAAGCAGATGCCCAGAGAGGAGGAAAGTTTGTGTTGTAGGGAGTGGGATCTGTTGCTACCGAATGCCATTGAAAACCTGGATGTATCCGTGGATGACACTGGATCATCTCCATTGATTACCATTACACTATGACTGCCAACAGATATGTGATAGATGAGAACTTTGGACAGGACACCATGCGTCAAGCATTTGTAAATAAAACATTATAGAATTGTAAAAAGTTATAGTTGATGAACGTTTCCGACAGTTTTGTTACAAGAAAACAACTTATGTCAAGCTCGGATTTTGTTAGTTGGTATTGAGTGCTGGGTCAGAGGACGCGCTCAAAAAAAATAAAAATGTTAGTAACGTTATAGCTAAATATAACTTACCTCCGCTCCGGTGCTTGATAGTGCTGCAGGTCCGACACGAGGAACAGCTGTGTTCTTTAGAAACCAGTGTTTTGCTTCTGATTTGCGGTTACAGAAATCAGTAGCGTCGAAATGCGCTCCACAAACTCGCGAGTCTGCCAAACGGAGTTGATTGACTGGAGTGTTTATGTCGATCCGTAAGACAACCAGCCAAAGTCTCAAATCTTTCTGGGTCAGAGAACGGGAGCCTGTGAAAACTGGTATTTGAGCGTCCAGACATTTTATTCCCACAACCGGGGACTGCACATTCGCGCACCATTGCTGTGATGAATTATTACAAATGATGATTACAAAAACTGCGTTACAAATATTTCTGCTGTAGGCTACTAGCTAGTACACTCCAACGGGAGGTCAGGATTTGTGATCAACTGCTTTTCAAGCGGCCCCCCCCCTCTCTACAACGTAGCTAGACTGCGGAAGTTTACAGTGCGAGGTAGTGCGGTCGGAGAAATAGTTCTGTTTCAAATGGAACTGTTGTTTCAACGTTCGGTTTGCGTTTGCGATAGCCTACATTTCACAGGAGAGCATACTGAGACCGTAAGAATACACACTGAGCTATAAAAGCACATTTATCGTTGTTTTTCCATAACATTTCTGATTGCCCCGTTCACTTCCATTGTAGCCCAGTGAGAGCCTACAGGAAATCTGTACCGAACTCAATACTGGACCGATCAGCGAAAAAATGGACTTCATGGGTCAGGTTCATGGAAGACGGACCGCAAATAGGGTCCAAGGTCCAAAATAGCGAACTTACCCTTTAATGTTTGGCAAAACTATTGTGCAAATGCTATGCTTCTTTTAATGTTGTTTTCACATTAAGAAACACTTTTTTATTGCAAAGTTTAAGAAATTTAACAATATCTGTTAACTGTTTGAATTATGAAGTTAGTAAGCCAACACAATCTGATACCGCAACCCAAAAGTCTTATTTGGCCACCACATCACTGTTAGCCTGCTTTGGCCTAGTGGTTACAATCTAGGCTTTCCATGCGTTAAGTTAGTGGTTCAATTCCCGCTTTGTACCCATAGCTAAGTTAATGTTTGGCAAAATGATTGCACAAATGCTACACTTCTTTGAATGTTCTTTTCACAGTAACAAACGCCTTTTTATTGCAAAGGTTAAGAAATTGAACAGTATTAACTGTTCACTGTTTCACTTGTACTTAAAAGACGTTAATGGCCGCCGACATGGTCCAGTAGCTTACGATACTAATGACCAACGAAAGATTTACCACAGATCTCGTTTACGCAGTTGGCTATGGGAACAAGTATCCATTTGTCAGACATAGAAAACAAGGTTTTCACACATGATTTTCACATGATCTGGTACAGAGTGCGTTGTTGGAGTAATTAAACAAATCAATTCATAACTGTGCCATTGGCTACATGTTTTGAACTAACATTTCTTTTCAAACATCGTCACTAGTCTCAATCTCACACAAATGCCGACAAAAACATCCGTCCATACTGTATGTAGGCCTACCTATGTTCTCCTGTTGCGGTTTAGTGGGCAAGATTCCTTGATTCATTTACAACAAAGAGGATGTGCACTTCAGCTCTGTTCGGGTTACGGTTTTCACACAACACAATCTCACCATAAAAATGGAGTAGGCTACTAGGAAAATGAAGAATTTACGATAATACGCAAGCCCTTACGGGATTGGGTTTAGATAGCATCAACAATGGCAAAATCCCTGATTAGAAACATTTGCTTTTTGGGTCAACCCTGTCTAGAGTTGTCTACCATTTTGCAGCCTCTGTGTTTGATAAATGCTGCTCATGCCGCTCGGTCCCCGGGAATCGCTGCTTGCAGCTATATTTTATAAATGTTTTTGATTAAAATTTTTAATCTATTTATTAATGATTAGGAAAATAATTTTTACATATGTGTTGTGCTTTAGAGTTAGTAGAACAGTAAATGCTTTAAAATATATGATTCCTTTTGTTTTTCAGGTAGCAACATCTTCCATAACTGACATATTGCTGTCACCAAACGTTATAGCCTTAAACCTATTCACTATCCACCTGAGAAGAAAGAGAAAATAAAAACACATAAAAATAAAATAAAATACAAGCAGGCATGACAAGATTGATTAGAGGTCCTTGGATCCAGTCAGCCCTCTTTAATCACAAAAGTACTTTCTATGATTGTTTCGTGGAAGAAGCCAACCTGTTCTTAAAATTTTTAAGGGTCTACGTTTGCCTTAGGTATAAATTCAAGTCTTTGACATGGTTATTTATAGCACTGCGGGAGGGAAGTGTCTTCTATTAAATGTTGGCTGAGAATTTGCTCTCCCTGAGAGTGATATGTTTGGCCAGTCACATTTGACTGAAGGGGTTAGAGGTAGGATGTGGGATGTCACAGACCCTGTGTCACAGTTCATCAATGCTGTTATTACCCTCAATAATGACTTGCAGGTGTAGTGCATGTCCATTGGAAATCAACTCGCATTCATGTGACCCTGGACTACATATACCGGCATGCAACAGTCATGTGATCCGGGGCAGGACTTGACCAATCAGGACTGAGTTCCCGGTTCTATAAAACTTTGAGCAAACTTCCTGTTCCTTCTTCTTACCACTTCTTAGCTTACGCTCTACTGACTTGTTGGGATTGATTGGGGGGGGCGGACGTACAGGCCAAGAGAATCGTTTCGTCTCTCCGGTCATATCTGTTAGCGTGTCCGAGCGAAGCCTTTACCGTCATACGACGTAACTTTAAAGTGACAACCAGAGAAGCGTATCCATTGTGTGTATAGAGTAACGTTAACTTATAACTCAACACATGGCTTGTAGGCTATCGACAGCCAATTAGCTTTGCATAAGCTAAAGTTACAGAGCCTACTCTAACTTACTGTAACACTAATTTACAATCCGCCTCCCTTTTTAAATCAAGATCTGTGCATGCAATCTGTACTAATACCTAACCCATTCGATATAGGATCTTGTGCCTGTAAACGGACAGGGGCCTGGAATTTACCTAGACATAGCTAACTTTCTATAGCCTCAATGCACGCCATGTTTCAGGCCATGTTAGCTTTATGCTAAAGCTTGATTTGTATTTCCCCCTCGAGACACGTCTTGTGATCTCTGAACACCACGTGTTCTGGCGCACATACAGAAATAGAACTGTGAATTCTATGTATATGTGCCTCACACATTCAAGTCCTTTCTTTTGTATAGCAGTATCAGGGAGTCAGATCAACTTTGGCCACAAAGCCCCCCTAGTACCTGATAAGCAACCTTGTATTATTGAAGTTCTCTGAATCCATTTCCTGGTATTTCTACTGGAATAATCATTTAAGGTGTCACCTTTTATAAGTAGTGGAGTCAACAGTACTCAGCGAATGGGAAATAAAACTATCATTTCAGAAGCTTTCTTAGTTAAGGGCAATTTACTGAACCTTCCAAACATCAAGCCATAGTCCCATACTGCCAAAAGCTGCTCAGTTAGTATTCTCGTGTTTTAATGAACTAATTGACACATTAAAAATCACATTATACATGACACAGGAGGAGTTGCATGTGTCCTGTGATTTTTATTGAGAAACATTTTGAAACACTTGTTTATATAATGTGGTTAAATGTACGATACTGACTTCCTTTGTATGCTTATGTTAAATAAAAAAGGACAGATATTAGCTATGATGCAGCTCACTACATGCAGGTTAAGTCCATGGCTTAGTCGCCAAGCCAATTTACTGCAGGTCCCAAAGAGGTCAGAGAGATACAGAGATTAGTTTGACTGAGCTGACATTCCGGTACATTCTCAGGCAATAGCATCCAAATCATCGGTGATGGTAAGATGTAATGTGCAAAGTCAAGAGATTCCTCTCAGAGCTGACACGAAGACCAACCCCCCCCCCCCCCCCCCCCACAAGAGGCTCTTTGAAGGACGCACTGGCCCTAAACTAATTTGCACAACAAAACAACATGCCACCACTGCACCTTACACTTTTTGATGGCATACAGAGATGAGGGAGATAAAGTAACATGTGCAAAGAATATTAAAAGAAAAGCAATCAGCCCATCACTTGAAACCAATTTGGGTTCAATCTGTGCAATTCGAGTAATTCCCTTATGAATTCTGATAACGCAATCCTGTGAGATGTGAAATCCTTGGCATTCCATATTCATGAAAATCTATTTCTTTAGACAATCTTTAGCTCAGCATTTGTTGTATTTGAACATCATTTTTATTTGAGCAGCACTTAATAAGCAGTTCAATGTTGAAATTAATTCTGGAGGTGATATTTCTGAGGTGTATTCCGAGACAACACTATTGGTGAGCTGAATATATTAGTTGATTAGTCCCATCTACACCTGTATTTCCATTTTCTACATTACATTACATTACATTCATTTAGCAGACGCTTTTATCCAAAGCGACGTACAGTAAGTAAGTAAATTTTCTATGGGTATCTATTTGTATTGTCTGCTTTTCTCCAATTGCACAGTTCTCCCGTCAACATGTGCTACTATAGAAATAAAATCGCAGTGCCTGCTGCCTTCCTTCAAGGATTTTTTATTTAAATAATTTTTAAAGAGATTTGTGTCTGTTTCAGTACTCACTTACTAAAACCTGATTTTCTTATATGCGGGCGTGTGTGAACTTTCATTTTGTGTTGGCCTGACGGTCTTAAGGAATTCAGGATATGCTGTATCTGAGAGCTTTGCAAGCTCTTTTTTTCATAACTAACAGATCTGGAGTCCTCAAGTAGGGCAATGGTTACCAGAGACAGTCATTTGTTCTGACAAGCACAGCAATATTAGTTTCTTACAGCCAGTTGACCAAGACCAGACATACACAAATTCATAAAAAACAGGGCAAAGGACTTTCTGCCTCCCTTCTCAAGGACAACACACTGAAAAAGCTTGGTCTCAGTTGATTTGGACTGCCATGCCTTTTTTAATACATTCTCTCAAATGAATACTAAACATCAGAAGGCAATCTTCATATAATAGTTTGAGTTCTTCCACCTGCTGCAGTGTCTCAATAGAGAAAACAGCGGGTGAGTTGTTACATTAAAACCTGTCTGCACCCCTTGGTGAAACATAAATTTACCGCTGTGAGTTCCAACATATTGTTTTACCCTGCTCCTATTTTTATTCCATCATGGATACCTAGAGGGAGGTTATAGATGGTGCATTCTGTGCAGATGGTCATAGAGCTTACATTTTTAAAACCTCTTTTGAGCTGGATTACAAAGCTGTGAAATATAGTAAATGTCGGTCATAAATATTGAAGAATAATCGTCCCTTTCAAAAAGATTCCTCAATTATTTTCTTTTTTCCTTTCAAAAATATTTTTTAACTTGAACTGAATGTGGGAAAGGTTTTTGTATGTTAGCTATTTAGTACAAGTCTTCATGGATGTGGCCATCTCCAACGTCTCCAGAAATAGGAATTTGTCATAAAGATAAGGTTTGTTTCAAGTTAATTGTGAGGTACTACCCTCATAGGCTATGCGCCTCCCATCATGGGGATCAGGATCAGATAGGAGAGCGCAAAACTGCTCATGGACCTAAAGGCACAGGCCACTCAAGTGTGAACACTGATGCTTAAGAGAAAGCCAATGGTCTGATTGGAAAAGGGCAGCTGCATGGGCGGAACTTCATGCAGGGAAGATTCTCCAAGCACAGCAGAGGGTGAACAGGAAAAGAGGGTAAAGGAAAACCCACTCCAATCAGCTAGAGAGACTGACAGTACAGATAGGTGGTTTAACCTCCTCAGAGTGACAGGACAACGAAATGGGTCGATGCTTTTATCTACATGGCCGAGGGGTCCCAGAATACAGTGCCTTCAGAAAGCTTTCACCCACTTGAAAGTTTTGGATCTCTATGGGAATTAGGGGCGGGGGGGGGGGGGTAGATTAAGCTGTAACTTATGCTGTAACAGTATGGAACAAATGATTAGCTAAATGGCTGTAAGTCATCAAGGGTCTGAGGTATCAAACGAGCCTCAAATATCACTCTACTGCCAAATATGCAGTCATCTTAACTCCTTCGCGCAGATACCAAATTTGATCAATTCTCACCTATTTAGGGAGTGTTCTATTTAACGCTTTATAACTCTGGGGGCCCTATCTTACACCCGGCGCTAAGCGGAGCTAACCCAAACGCAAGTGTCTCTGCTATCTTACACCCAGCGCAGGGTTCATTATAAGGCCTAGCGCTCACGTTGTTTAAATACCAACTCATCTTGCGCTCATTGCAAGTGAACTGGGCTGGTTGGTCTTAAGATGAGGTGTGACCAGGATCATTTTTGGCGTATTGCTATCTTGAGCCAGCAGAAAGCGCTTGCACTAAAACCACCACAAACCTGGTCTAAAGTCATGTCACAGTTGTTTACATGTTATTTTAACATATAAGTGCGTCTACATAGGTGTGTGCACAATGCGCGTACACCCTCCTGTCTGTTACACCCAGGGGCGCGCACAAGCATGACAAAAAATATCAAGATTACAATGTGAAATATTATTATTGTGTAGGTTATATCAAAAGATGCATAATAAAAGGGTCCATAGGTCAAAGACCACATAGCCTACCTGTCCTTCAGTGAAGGGGAATGCCGCATTAAATTACTTTCAGCCCACTCCATCAACATCCAGGCGATGTGCGATGGTAAGGTTACATGTATAGAATATTCACAATTATCCTGGCTCAAGCTATGATTTAGCCTATATTTGCCAATAATTCCTGTAATCTTCTGGGGGGACAATATTCTGTTACGGGACAATGGCTATCCATTAAAAGGGAGCTGATAGCACCTAATGCGTGAATTGTCATTTACACCTAATGCGTGAATTGTCATTCAATGGAAACTCGCGCACATTTGAGTTCTGAAAATGCGCTTCAGATGGCATTACGATACAGCTCTGTTCATCTAGGCCTACAGCCTGTAAGTAAACAGAATGGTGTTGACTGAATAAAGTTCAAAACCTTATCCAGTGAATATTGCATTTATTGCTTTTCAAATAGCCTAGGCTACAGTCCCCGGGATTCGCTGTGCATAAGGTTTTTTCGATAGCCTACGGTTAAAAAACGGAGATAAATGTCATCATGTTAACAGAATTTTAGCCTTAGTCTTCGTCCTTCATATTTTTTAAGTTACATTGACCAGGCTTCCAAATTCTCAGCTTAAAACCCCACTAATTTCACCTGTTATACCATAACTAAACAAAAGATTTTAAAGAAAACTATTTTAATGCCATTCTCTGCATGTGCGCTTTAACTTTATACAGGAGCAGGTCTGTTTCACCTGCTTTAAATTGCACTTTTCATGGTTTTCTGGGAAAGTGGACTTGTTTTCAAAGCATTAGCTGCTAGTAAAATGCGTTGGTCACATTTCCATATATTGTTTTATAATAAGGACATTATAAAACAAGGGAAAATATGCGTGGACCTCTGGGTTGCCAGCTTTATTGTATTTAGTGTCATCATGAAGGCAACATAACGGTATTTGTGTTATTATCAATATTAGAATGCAGGTAATGAACTTCGGAGGAAGCTTGAACTTCGAGAAGTGCATGAGAACAGCCTCATGGAGTTGATGTTTGACAATTTTTTATTGCATAATCAAACAAAATTTGTTAAACAAGCATGCTAATTTGGCGTTTTCTAAGGTGAGACGGAAGCCATTGGTAGCTTATTCTCAGCTGTTGCAGGTGCTTTTAACGAAATTTAACCGCATATATTTTGTAAAATAACAGTACTGTCGGGAATACCGGGAACTCATAATGGTTAGTCCGAATAATATTGATCATACTATTGATCCATATAGCCTATTCCTTGATCACACTAAACAAGCACGAGCATGTCTGCAATCCACCAAGGTGAAAAAGCAGGCTTTTAAAGGCAATGGGATATGATATTTTGATTGGTTTAGTACATGTCACGCCCAAGACACACCTATAATTAATGAAGAGACTAGGTTCAGCCCATTTGCACATTGCGCTGTGCTTAGCGCTCAAAAAACATGCCGTCAAACTAGTAAAAGTGGACTTGCACACGCCCTAAATGCACTTTACGCCATGCGTTTAGACAAAGCGCTAAGATTGCCAAGATAGAGCCCCAGGTGTGAGCATTACAGAAACTTGGTAAATGGCTTCAATGAAACAATACAGTTGTACCATTTACAATACTTAGAACTTAGATTAGTTTATTTTCATAATTTAGGTCAAGATAAAGTGCCACAAATGCAAATAAACTGGAAAAATGCAAAAACAAATAGTCTTTTCTTTATTTTGCAATGAAATACTGAGAGCTACTGAGAAGGTAAAACAGGTAAAACTATACATTTCCTGGATCATACAAATCTGAGGGTGATATGCAGAAGTACTAAAGATATATGATGCAAAATATAGGCAGTGCACCATGTTTCCCTTAGAGTCTCTGAATCTGTCCAAAATGGCTAAATTGTGCACTGCTGTAAATCATAAAATAATTATATATTTAACTACAAATCAACGGTTTTGGCTCATAAAACTCATTTTTGCATGATCTTTTCATCAGTTTAGGGCAGTGGTTCTCAAACTCGGTCCTGGGGGAACCCCTGTGTATGCTGGTTTTCGTTCTAACCACAAATGCAATCCCAGAATTTTAAAAAGCTGTTAATTTATCTTAATTAGGTAGAAATGGATGGATAACTTGAAGGGTTTCTTCTCCTGACTTATTTTTCCATAGAGTTCAACAGGAAAATTTGTCAGTAGAAACAACCCTTAAAGTGATCCATCCATATCTACTGCATATCTGGCAGCAGAGTGATGGTTTGAGGCTTGTTTGATACCTCAGACCCTTGATGACTTACAGCCATTTTACCAATCATGTATTCCATACTGTTCCAGCATAATTTACAGCTAAATCTAGTCCCACCCCCCAATTCCCACAGAGATCCATTCAAATGCAGAGACGTTATAGTATCGCATGTAAGAGTACCAGAAAATAAGATATCAAGAGTCTTTTGATGTTTTTGGGTCACAGACATCAGAAAGTCATGGCATGCAAAGGATATGTGACCAAATATTAAAAATTTAAAGGCACAGTCAACTTAGTGTATGTAAACTTCTGACAAACTGGAGTTTTGATATAGTGAAATAATCTGTCTGTAAACAATTGTTGGAAAAATTACTAAGTACAGCCCAGGAAGAGACTAATATGCCATTGTCTTCTATATTATGTATGATAACATTACAATAAAATAACATTCCACCATCAGGAAAATGCTGCCAAATGTTCTAGCTTCAATTAAAATCATTACATCAAACATAAAACATGACTGGGCCACCAATGAACGCTTACACTACAGTATGTGAATGCACTCATAATTTGAAAATAATAACGTCAAACATATTGGACAAGATAGGGGTGAAGTGGAAAAACTAATGTACATATGTAGCTAGGGATAGGAATTGTTAGATTTTATTGATACCGATGTCATTATCGATTCTGCTTATTGATCTGATTCTTTATTGATTCCTTAAATATAATTTGCTCCCAGGCTATTAAAAGACCAACTATTACTATTGGGTGGTCATCTTAAATGGATTCAATGACATAATATTTATAAAGTATAAAGCATTCGTTTTTTTAATTAATATTTCTTAGTCATATCATGGAAAATATTTATCTGCTATATTTATGCCTGCAAAAGTGGCAGAGCATCCAATAAAACTGTCAGAATTGTATAAGTCTGTCATTTGAAATGGCATTATAAATGTCATTTGGCTTGATCAATACAAGTGCATAAAAAATATCAGACATCAAAGAAAAGAAGAAAGAAAATAATGAAAAAGGACATGAGAAGAGAGGATAAATTATCAGTTTAACGCTATGTCAAAAAAGACGGCTAAAATATTGTTGTTTAAATGCTGCTCTGTGATTGGGATATTTAGGAGTTTCATTCTCAAACAAACATCTCAAATTTTACTTAGGCATGTTTCATAAACTTACTTAGGCGTTTTCAACACCGTGTTGTGTTGGTTTATGCATTATCAAAACAGTTTCAACTGTCACCATTCTCCCCTATCTCATTTAGCCTATACATTTACATGGAAGAAAGACAAGATCTTTAACGTTACCTGACCATTTTTTGGAGACAAGCTGGCTCCTCTTATTAGCTGAAGATGACCAAGATAGAAGATTATCATTTAGCTAATTTAGGTTAGTTATTCGCTTTCCAAATCTAGGCTACTCATCTGCGCGTGGCCAAGCAGGCAATCGTTGTCAGATTAGTGTACCACCAATGAAAACACTGTAGTTTTACACTTGTAGTTGGTTATAGGCTCCTGAGGGAAGTCCACACACTCCACACATTTCCGAAAATGGATCACAAAATGGAGAACTTAGATGAACCCATTTGGGGATGTCCCACAGACAGCCCTGCCATTGTCGCCGACGTACCACAGACAACTGTGGGTAACTAATGGATGCAGTAATTTTAAGGTTATACCATATTTTCAATTAGATTTAAAGGCCCATTCAGTAATTTTGGTTGCTAATCGACAAAGATTCCGTGGATGGCAATTAAGTCCCTCAGTTGATCACTGTAAACAGTCACAATACAACATGAAAAAACCATTTCCAAGGCATGTTATACTTGTTAAATGTAATGTTAGCTAACTATTCTTTTTGATATATTATCTCAGGAGTGAGCACTAAGTAAAAACGACAAGTGAGTGGTAAATTTGTTTTTGTGATGAGTTGTGCAAGGACTACAAAAAAATCAGTGATTACAAACAAAGAAGAAGAATGAAATGTGGAAGACGGAAGATGATCAAGGAAGTAGTGTCGGCCCGACACTTATTTTTCCTTTTGAAGTGCTTTTCATGAGGATCTTTATTGTTAGTTTTATTAGGATAATAATTCTGTACCATGTCTTCATTGTATCCGAATAGCATTTTTTTAGCAACCAAAATGACTGAGTTAAGTCTGTGTTTTGGCTGGGGAATTCCAGTATACCAACCTTCTGGTTTTAAAGATGTCCTAACATGTCTGTTGGGACACAAATCTTTGCCTGAAACACAGATCTCTTGCAGACTGAAATAAGTTCTCCTCAAGGATTTGTCAATATTTAGGACCATTCAGCTTGCCCTTGATGGCAGCAGGCTTCCTAAGTCCAGCAGATAAGCAACCCCATAGCATGATGCTGCCATCACCATGCTTGAAAGAAAGGATTGTGTTATCTGGATGATGGGCTGTGTTTGGTTTGCGCCAAACAGTGCTTTGCTTTCAGACAAAAGAGATTAACTTTAGTCTCATCAAACCACAAAATCTTGTGGCTTCTGTCTAGCTATTCTACCACAGAAGCTACATTTGTGAAGTAATGAAGAGATTGTTGATCACTGGACAGTTTCTCCCATTACAACCAATGAGCTCTGCAACTCTGTCAGTGTTGTAGCTGGGCATTTGGTGCCTTTCCTGTCCAGTTGCTAAATTAGGTAAGATGATCTTGGTAGTGTCTAGATTGTGCTGTTTTTCCATAGCAGTGCTCCCACGAAGGCCCAAAGCTTTGGCAATCTATTTATAATCTTCTCCAGGTGTTTGCTTACAGACAATTTAATCTCAAAATTCTACAAGTGACAGTGATCTGATCTGCTGTTTCAGCCTTACAAAGTCAGTGATATTTATTCTACAAGCATGCAATTGAACACAGATTGACTCAAAATCAACATAAGTGGAACTTTTTGTGTAATCTCTAAAATGGAAAATACAAATACATCTGGACAAATTTAGGTTGTTACCACAAAGGAGGTGAATAATTATCAATGATGTCCTTTTCAGGTTTTTATTTTTAATATAATTTTAAACACATGCAGAAATACTTTACTTAATTTTGGCAAAATAAATAGTTACTTAAATAGTAGAACACAAATTCTATTTAAATATATTTTAATTTGACTTTGCAACACAGAAAAATTATAAAAATAACAGAAAAAAAACATAAATAATCAGTGGGAGGTTAAAACCTTCTGAAGGCACTGTATGTATTATAAGAGTATAAGAGCAAGAGTATCCAGATGGTGTCATCATAGCACTGTTCATAATAACGCAAACTTAGTAATTGTCAAAGCTTGGTTTTGCAATTCAGATGGATTTTTACCATAACTCATGGCCTTGTCCTTGATTCAACGAGCTGCTGTTCATCTACCTGTCAATCTTCTTTCACAGCGGGAACAGATGGGACAAGATTTATTTCACATCTGGCACTCAGAAGCTCAGGTTAATATTCTCCAGCTTTTGGACCTTAATTACATTTTAAAGGCAAACTTTGAGTGCAGGATAGCTTTTGAGAACTAAAATATTAGCATAAGTTTAAGTTCAGCAACTTTTGAGGGCAAAAACTGTAATCCACACAATATCTAAAAGGTAACTAAGTATGAATTAATGACTCATGACTTTATATGACTCATGATAGTTATTACAATTTGGGGAATACAAAATGTATTACTAACAAAATAATAGTAAACTATTTAATATAAACTCTCTATTTGGATGCTATTGATTATATTTTTTACTTGATTTTATATTTTGTCATTGGCCAAATGCTCCTTGAACTTGATCAGGTCAATACAGAAACTTATAAGAATAAAAAACATTACATCAAAGTCTGACACAATGAAAGTCTTGGTTCTGGTCTATGTACAGTATGGCATCAGCCGGCAATGATTTCCCCCTCGGTCACACAGCCACCTACATCAGCATTGAGTAAATGACCAATGACACACCTGTGCTCTCCTAAATGTCATCTGTTTCAATTAGCAGTTTTTGCCTCCCAATACAGCTTGATATTGGGCTTGATTCCTTCCCTCATTCGCTTTGTAATAAGTGATTCTCGGTGCTCCGGTGGGCTCCTTCATAACCAGTCTGGGAAATTTAAAATAGCTGTAAATTCTGAATGCTGATCCTATTGGCATTTAAGTGGTGCAGTCCCACAGCTGGAGTATAACCCACAAAAGGGGAGCTGATTGTGTATTATTCAGGTTGGTGGTTCCAAAACAGCAACGGAAAATGCTGGCAGACAACTTGGAGAAGGGTCAATTTTACTTTTTAGTAGTCTGTCATAAATCTTGGACTGGCTTGACAGACACTTCATTTCGGTTCAGTCTTGGCTGTATGACATCAGTGAATGCTCATTTGTTCAGCTTCAAAGTAGATTACAGACACTGAGAGTGCTCTTCTGTTTGATTTATATGGCTGAGCACACCCTCGCTTCAATATGTATGCTGCATTATTTGCACATCTCCTGTAGCTCAAAGTCTCAAGACAGGGATGGTGCCTCTGTGGCTTCAGTTTTTGGGTTAACAACACCACATCTTTCATCTTCATTGTTCTGTTTTTCCAGGGTTACATGGAATTAAAAAAAAAACGGGGCTGTGGTCCCTGGCTTTATAGTTACTTGTCAGTAAACAGCTAGTGAACAGAAGAGATTACATGTCTTCAATTTCGAATCAGTTGTAACTTCCATTTCTAACCATAGCCAATAATAAGCGGGACAAGTGCACGGGGGGGCTTGTGAATACTGTAAATGTATTTTTTACAGTTACATGCAGATCACAGATGGCATTATTCATAAAAAAGACGCACAGTTGCACAAGTGAGGACAACTCTTGAAACACCTGAATGAGTGACCTGAGAGAGAACCGCTTCTGCTGCATCAAACTCACTGACTGGATTACTAGGGAACCACCATAAAAAAGCAGTATACCCTTTCTTTATACTAGCTAGGTAGCTGAGAAATAGTAAGACCAGACAAGTGTTGCTAACCCGAGCCAACTATGCCATTAATCCATAAGTAAAATATAAGACATCCGTTCCAGAATGTCACCACACGATCAATTCCACAAATGAACACAAAACAACGCATTAGGGTGGGGGGTTTTGGGGTGAAGGGTTAAGGGGAAGGGGAGGGATGGAAGGATAGTGGGAGCTAGGGAGGGGGGAGCAAGATAGGGTTCTGAGCTACTAGTCTGAGCGTTTTGTTTTTGTTAAACTCTCCTTGCAAAAATAAAAAACAAATCATTAGCATATAACCAGAACCAAGCACACGGCAGGGTTATTATCGTCTTGAATTTTTCATTAGTTTTTTATTTTTATTTAGTTTTCCATTTTGATTTCAAGTTCAGTTTAGTTTTAGTTTGTTTAAAAATGGGTTTGAAAGTTTTAGTTTAGTTTCCGTTTTTTGGAAATGCTTAAAGTGTTAGTTTCAGTTTTGTTTTTTTTGGGCGGTTACCCCATTTGTTAGGGGTAATGTTTTAGAGGTTTAGAACAGGTATTGTGTAGGCTACAGGTTTAAACCAGGTATTGTGTAAAACAAACAATAAATCTAATTGTCTTTTAATATTCATTTCAATAGATTTTGCAAACCATCTCAAACTAGCTTGAAGCTTTGAGTGGGTGAATGAAAATGACAGGGCTTAACAACAATGCACTATATGTGGACATCAACAAACACAGGGCCCTATCTTACACCTGGCACTAACCCAAACGCAAGTGTCTTTGCTGGTTTCAGTCCGTCGCAGTTGTTTCAATGTTATTTTAACGGCGCAATATAAGTGCGTCTACATAGGCGTGTGCACAACGCGCGTACACCCTCCTGTCTGTTACACACAGGTGTGCACACAAGCATGCATAAAAATATCAAGATTACATTGTGAAATAGGGAATAATATTTTTCCCAAAAATAAAACCCCTTACAAAACTGGATAGTTTGCTGCAAACTGGCAGCTAATATGTAGCACATTTGCCACAAACTAAATTGTTTTCCACAAAATGTTGCCAGAGGTTTAGCAGACTTTGCCAGTGAAATTCTGGTGAACTTCTTGCAACAATGGTAGTTCCCACAAAGCTAATTTGCTTGTGAAAATATGAGCTTGCCGCAAACCTGTGGCAACAAAGCCAAATATTTGACGCAAATTTGCCAGACGGCCTATATTTTTGTAAGGGACATTTTCTCTCCCGGAATAGAAGCACGTTGTCACTGGAATCCTGGGAAAGTGGGCTTGTTTTAAAGCATTAAGCTACCAGTAAAAAAACGTGTTGGTCATATTTGTCAGGTTTCTGCATTCTGTCTTTGTTTGTACATTTATGTTTCTTACTGTGAGCTTGTTTGTTTATTCTTATTAGGGTCTTTATCATTTTTCTTATCTTGCATTTATTTTCATTTATGGTTTCACTGTTCCGTGTTTGTATTACCGTCACTCCCCTGTCTTCGTTACACTATTCGGGAGCCTTTGGTGATTTCGGGTTTCGCTGTATTTCCACTCTCGTTTACTTCCTTCTTTACTAAAGACCCTTGTTAATACTACTAATCTACTAATTACTACGTACTGCTTAGAATTAGGTTTCTTACTAATATACTAATATATTATACTAATATACTAATAGACTAACTTGTAAATAATACTAATCAACTAATTTACTAACGTCAGGGAATTAGAGTTTCTACTAACCTACTAATTTCCTAATGCAATCTTAGTTTCCATCTGCATGTGTTTTTGGTTTCTTCTGTTCTATCTCAGAATATCTTTCTGTGATTTTCTACTCGCTAAAGCTGTACCTCATTTCCGCATTCCTCTGTCTCATTGTGTGCACGGGTTTCTCTCAATCCAGGTCATGTCTTTTTTGTATGTTAACAGTTCTGTCTAGTCCGTGTCTTTCGTCTTCCCTCGTTATTATATTATCAGCTTCCCTTATCGTTTCATTTTGCTCACCTTTGAGTAATTTCCCCTCCCCGCCTCTGCACACCTGATTCCCATTATGTCTGTCTCCCTCAGTGTATATAACCCTGTTATTTCAGTCTTTCTTGGCGAGTTTGTCACCATTGTTTTTTTTGCTTCAGTGTTCTTACAATTTTTCTGAGTGTCTTCCTGAGTTGTTTGTTTTCTGAGTATCTGTTTCTTAGTTTTTGTTATCCTGAGTCTGTCTCCTGTCTTTATTTTATTTTTGTATTCTGTCTTCAGTTTGTTTTCTTTTTGTTTCCCTTTAAAACCCATGAAAACACGTCATAATGGTTAGTCCGAATAATATTGATCCGAATATTGATCCATATATTCCTTGCTCACACACTTTAACTTTTGCACCAGCAGAGCTGTAAATCGCTCTTTTTGCAGTCTTATTAAATCTGCCATTATATTAGCAATCCGCCAAGGTGCAAATGCAGGCAGCTTTTAAAGGGAATGGGAGATAACATTCTGATTGGTTTATTGCATGTTACGCCCAAGACACACCTATAATTAATGAAGAGGCTAAGTTCAGCCCATTTGAACCTTACTTTGCGCTCAAAATATGCACCCTCTAACTAGCAAAAGTGGAGTTGAACATGCCCTAAATGCACTTCCGCCAAGCGTTTTACACCATGTGCTAAGATCATCAAGATTGAGCCCACAGTGTTTCACTTCCCAGGTAGGCACATTTCCACTGGCCCAGCTGCCAAAATCAATAGGCTGTAACCACTTTTTAAAGGAGATTATACAGAGTATTTGCATGAAAAAGTTTCAAAAAGCCAATCTGGCGCTGGTTTAAAATTTTTAAAAATTATTAAATATGAAATCTGCCTAACGCCAGTGCCAAATTACAGACAAGGGGCGGCAGTGTAGCACAGTGGTTAAGGAACTGGGCTTGTAACCCAAAGGTTGCAGGTTCGATTCCCAGGTACGACACTGCCGTTGTACCCTTGAGCAAGGTCTTCACCTGCATTGCTTCAGTATATATCCAGCTGCATAAATGGATACTATGTATAAATGCAAATGCTGTGTAAGTCGCTCTGGATAAGAGCGTCTGCTAAATGCCTATAATGTCATGTAATCTTACACCCGGCGCAAAGCGGCGCTAACCCAAACGCAAGTGTCTTTGCTATCTTAGACACGGCGCATGGTTCAGAAAAACGCCTTGCGTTCACGTCCTTTAACTACCATGTATTCTTGCGCCCATTACAAGTGAACTGGGCGTGTTGGTCTTAAGACGAGGAGTGGCCAGGATTCTTTCTGGCGTATTGCTATCTTGAGCCAGCAGAAAGCACTTGTGCTAGAACCACCACAAACTTGGTCTAAAGTCATGTCGCAGTTGTTTACATGTTATTTTAACGGCGCATATAAGTGCGTCTACATAGGCGTGTGCACAACGCGCGTACCATCCTGTCTGTTACACACAGGGCGTGCACAAGCATGACTAAAATATCTAGATCACAATGCGAAATATTATTATTGTGTAGGCTATGTCAAAAATGCATAATAATAAAAGGTTCCATAGGTCCACATACCTTTCCCTCAGCGAAGGGAAACGATGCCACATTACATTGCTCTCAGCCCACTCCATCAACATCCAGGCGATGCGCGATGGTACGGGACAATGGCTATCCGTTAAAAAGGAGCTGATAACACCTATATCAAGCCTAATCCGCGAATTGTCATTTACACCTAATGCGTGAATTGTCATTCAATGGAAAACTCGCGCACTACAATAGACGGACATTTGAGTTTTGAAAATGCGCTTCAGATGTCATTACAATACAGGTCTGTTTATCTAGGAATACAGCCTGTAAGTAAATAGAATGGTTTGTGACTGAAAAAAGTTTAAAACCTTGTCCAGTGAATATTGCTTTTATTGTTTTTCAAATAGCCTAGGGAGATACGTAAATGTCACCATGTTAAACAGAGCACCCCCTAAATAGGTGAAATTTGCCATCTGCGCCAAGGGGTTAACTGAATTGTAACCTTAGTTATTCTTCGTCCTTCATATTTTTTAAATTACAGTGTTTAAATTACACTGTTTCGCCATCATATAAGCAATCCGCCAAGGTGGAAAAGCAGGCTTTTAAAGGGAATGGGATATGACATTTTGATTGGTTTATTGCATGTCACGCCCAAGACACACCTATAATTAATGAAGAGACTAGGTTCAGCCCACTTGCACGCTGCGCCGTGCTTAGCGCCCAAAAAACACGCCGTTAAAATAGCAAAAGTGGACTTGGACACGCCCTAAGTGGACTTTACGCCACGCGCTTAGACCAAGCGCCAAGATTGCCAAGATAGGGCCCAAGGTCATCTTTCTGAGCAGTTTTGACCAATCGCAGATACGTTGGAAATCATGGATGACTTCTTTGCCTGGGGATTTTGAGGCGAGATGTGCAGTTCAACCTGGGATAAAACAATTATTGCAGTAATAGCTAAAATTAAATTTGTTCTCTTAGTCACTTAGCTTGCTTGCAATAAATAGAGGTAGCTGAGTTGGCTACATAGGTATCATTTCAATATGTTACTTCAGTAAATAGCTGTTCTATCTTACGAGTAGGCTAAATATGTCAAACCGATTGAGACTTAATCGTAAGAAATATTAATGAATGATCAAGCTGTAAGGTTTAGGTTAGTTATTGGTATAAGCAAGCATCGGTACAAAAACGAATGCAGGATAAAGCTGTAACGTTATTTAGCAAAGTTCCGTATAGAAAGGATGGCTGTAATGGAAGAACTTAACCGATGTTTAGTTTAGGAATATAGGAAACAGTCATTGAACATGAGCAGAGACTGATCTGAATGCAGACATGAAGGAGCGAACACTATTGTTTTAAATTTAAAAAAAGTGTGTAATTAATCACATTCATAAAATTATATAGTTAAGTTCAAAGCGCTGTTTTCCAGTATTTTTTTTAAACAAATTGGGAAAATATTTTAGTTGGAATACAACAGCAAAAAGGAATAAAACAAGAAAAAACATAAATATGCAATTTATTTAAAAGATTAGTCCCTGTTAATATATTTTCTATGCAGCTTCCATGTTGCCCTTCTGCAAGGGGAAGCAATGTTCTCTAGCCTGTGTTGTCCAAGCCTGAAATTGGTACATTTTTCATTAATAGTAGTCTCTATATAATGTCATCACATAAATTGTAGTTTTTAAAGACTTTTTTTATAGAAGAGACAAATTTATTTTATTATTATCTCAGCCTTTGTTCATTTAACAATTCATAAACAAGGCCAAACGAGACACATCTATCCAGTAATTCTCGCGAGATATCCAGCTGGATAGCGCGACACTACCCAATTCCACATCTCGCGTTACCCAGCCAGACATCTGGCGCGACCCAGTTGGATCGCGCTACCCAGCCAGACATCTGGCGCGACCCAGTTGGATAGCGCAGAGCTACCCAGTTCGACATCCTGCCGCAGAGCTACCCACTTCGACATCTCATGCTACCCAGCCGGACATCTCATTTGGTTGCTTCAAATGTTGTCACCCCAGACGCTTAAATCGACAAGGATGCTTTAAAATAGCAGAAGCCATAATGCATATGCAAATCCTATCTATGTTTATTCGATACTTAACAAGTAGCTACATTCAATACTGATATGCTAAATATACAACGGATATACTTCATAAAAATTAGTAATTATACATGCTTCCTAGTTTCAAACTTCATTCTGTGCAAAGGACAAACCATATAACAAATTGTTATAGCTAATTAGCTGTAATAGCTACTGTTTTAAGTCTAGTAATCTTTGAACGAGACTTTGGGGCTTTTTATTTTACGCCATAGGTCATAAGATTCCAACATCAATAGAATATTTAATTTGCCGGTCATGCAGTATAGATCCACTTTGACTCTCCACTGGCTAGGCCTCACAGGGCTGCAATGACAATGTGTGAGGATTTGTCAGTATACAATGCCTAAGCTGCAGTAAGTCATATCCAATTATCTGAATGCATGTTTTGTAGAATTAACTGTTGAAGCTGATGAATTGAGTCTGTCAGATAAATATCAACCAAGTACCAAGTTGAAGTTCATTACACTCCCTTTATGATTCCCAAAACAATGCAACTGTTAGAACCAGTCAAAAGATTTTTAAATGTATATGGTTTTAACCCAAGAACAGGTGGCATATTCACTATCTATGTAGAGCCTGAGGATTGTTGCATTATAAAAAAAGAATATATATGTGGTTAGAATTCTGCCAACTAGCTCACCCTTCAACATCCAGCTACTCCATTCACAATGTCTGGGAGATTCCATTTACAAAACCTGTAAGTAGAATAAGAAAGTAGAATCTCCTATTTCTGCTTTGCAGCTACAGTATGTCCCAAATAATCCAGAGAACAGGGGGATTCGTTTGATATTCTTCTAGGATTTGCTTCCTACACATTGATAAATATAGCACTGACGTCTGAGTTATTAATGGATACATTCTCTGTTGTCTCTTTCCCCTGCAGACTATGGAGAGAAGAAATAACAAAGCCTGCACAGAACGATGCACCCAACCCAGAATTATTTTAACAATATAGTCATCAACATCATCATGCATCATTTTTAATGAACATAATAGCTTTCTCGTGGATTCAAGTCTGCATGACGACAGTTTGAGCTTTGCAGCTGTCACCTTTACCGATCACGGTGAAAGAAAACCTACAATAGTCATCAGCGGCTGCAGGAGTCAAATATGACGGCATGTGACGTGACTGACGGATGTGCGGGATTCACACAGGGATGATGATCTCAGCCAAAAGCTGAGTGTCTTTTCATACGAGTGAGAAAGTTCCGTAAATGAGAAAAATAAACAAGAGGAGGTGCTGACTCCAAAAGATTATCCGTGGCTCTGTTGGTATAATTCAATGATTTTCTTCTTAGGTAAAACTTTCTGCACCTGTGTGGCTGTTTAGGTGTAATGTAAAAGTTGGTGCAACGTGCTATACGAAATGGTGGCGTTTATGCAATGCCTTTTAAATATGGGTGTCCCATTTTTTGTCTTTCACTTGCAACGTTTCTGGAGCTTGTTTTATTTTTCTTGAACTATGTACAGTGAGGGCCAGATGCACGTACATAAAACTAGCAACGCAAATTTCGGCCTGACGAGAATACGTTGGTGCGCCCACAATTTCGTTTTTTATTTTTAAAAAAAACAAACGTAGTGTTTTTTCAGCTTTATTGGACAGCACAGTGTGGAGAGACAGGAAGAATGGGGAGTGAGAGGGAGAGTGAATGCGATCCTCCCTTAAATGCATGTGCGTTAAGGAGTGATGCGCACCTTGCGTTGACTCACATAGAAGATAGGCAAACTGCACTTCCAGCCTGTGCGCCCGTTTCATACATAACACACATGTTTCTGGGGCAGAAAATAGTCACAACGGGCTTCGTATGTCTGGCCCTGAGTATCCAACACTTATATCGTGTCAGGTATAATATAAAGATCCAAATTTGCTTAGCGTGCCCACTTAACATTAAGAGAATGAAGTGATCTTTGTTATAATCCCAATTGAGTGAAAGAGGATTCCTTCGTCATCACACTGCTTGTGAAAATAACCACCCTTTGGGAGTGCATGGAAATTGTTTTTTAAAGCATGTTTTTTCAAGCCTTGGGGGTGGCTTTTTTGTGATGCTGTCATTTCCTATTGATACCGATGATTGAAAAGTGTTCATTTTGCAGCATTGGCTGGTAGGTTAGTTGCCTAGCAACAGTTTATTTTAGGCTGTAAATATAAGGAGTCAAGAGTATATCTATGGCGTGCTGCATTTGGACCTGTCAGTTGAATAGTCCTTACCTAAATGCAATATGTTGTCATTTTGTAGACTTCTTAGAAATACAAATCATTTCACACCAGTACATTCTTCATTGTAGCGTTTCCTCATCTTCCTCAATCTGACACTCAGGTTTCCACCCATGTCAGCTTGCCTGCAGCTGGATGGTTCACCATCCCCAGAAACTCAACTTGGCTGAAACTGAAATGCTTCATATTCCCCCGAGACCTCCCCACTGCAAGACCTCTCCAGGTGCCAAGGCAGTGCTCCCTCAGAACACTTCTCCTACTCTCGTTCTCCTCCCGTGTAGTGGCAGTTAGTCGAGTTTACAGATTATTTGCATGCAATAGCCAAAGAATTTGTCCTTTCCTCACCGCCCACTCGAAGCAAGTCTAGTGCTTTGCATTTTCATGCCTGAACAATTGCAATGCCCTCCTCGTTCACCTCACTGCCTGTACTCCTAACTCCATGCAGCTCATCCAGAATGTAGATGCACAACTACAGTCGATGACCTTCCCAAGCATGTTCGTGTCACACCTCGACTCGTCTCGATTCAGTGTTCCAGCTCACATTAAGTTCGTAACCTTGATAATTGCCTAGAGGGCAGAGAATTGAACAAATCCCACATATTTCTAACTGACTTGCAGGTCAGCCACATTTCTACATTTTGGAACCTATCCACTCAGTGGTTGCTCTCCCAGCTATAAGTTTATAGCAGTTTATGTTAGTAAGCATTCCGTGACACTTTTAGCAATATGATTATCCCTTTGGTGAATATATAGATAAGCTAATTATATAAAGTGAGCTTTTTTATATAAAGATTTTTTACATTCTTTAATACAAATCATTCACTGAACCACAGTATGGCTGGAAACCTCCTGCCAACTAATTTCATGATGAAAATTATGAAAAATAATCACTTGTGGATAGTTTAATATTCATCTGCACAGATGGTCTTGAAGAAAAATTATGTCAAATATGAAGTGAGATGATTTCTTGTAATGCAGGACTGACAGTCTGCGGTACAGTAGAGCCAAGACCAAGGCTCAAGTCTGAGGATGTTGCAAAATGGACAGTGTGGGAGGGTCTGCAATTGCAAGCTAGCAGACGACAACATTCAAATAATTTCTCCGATGGCACAATAAAAGTTGATATTTAAAAACAGACAGTACTGATAAAGGAAATTCTGGTACTTCCGGAACTTTGTTCCATCTTACCTTTTCCCACTCCCTGTCCTTGTTGAGAACTATCACCACCAGCTTGGGATTTGCCTGATACCCATCTTCTGTGAAGGACAAATCCCTGCCTTCCCAGGTTACATTCATCATGTATCTGAAAGACAAAAAAAATGAATGAGCTTCCTAGTTATTGGGTCATCTAAACCTGCCCAATACATTAACCTACATGAAGATTAAGGACACATGAGTCATGGTGTACAGTATTATTGGTTTTTTTATGGGGATGGGGAGCAGTCTTTTAACGACACAAATGAACACAGTGGGCCCAGGATGTGAACTCTGCAGCAGAATCACATGGGGTTTAATGGCCGTATCTTGCTCGGATGAAACGGCTTGCGGAAACATGAATCATGACATTTCACAAAGTCTCCCTGTTCCTGTCATATTGGTTTATGTGTGAGAGCGAACACACTGTGCGCTGTTTCCACCTCTCAGACAGAATGCACCAAGGAGAGCCACAAGATAGCCCAGCACTGAAAATCAGTTTCCTGCTCCTAATGGCATTTCAAAGTTCCACCATACTGGCACTTCCACAATTGCACTGCAAACACCTTAAAGCCAGCGTGGTGGTACAAAAATGCATGCCAATCATTGTAATATTTTCAGCGGGGCCAAGTAATGAGTGTTATCAGAGATATATATAAAACCAATTTACACTGTTCTGCTGGCTGTTCTGCTAGCTGCGTAATGGCTTCTTGAATGGATTCTTCCCATTCAAAAAGGATGGACAGTAGTTAAAGCTTAATCAGATTCATGAGCTCCTGATGTAGGGAAGCTGTATGCAGGGATAAGGATTAAAGGGGTTCATATGACCATCACTGCCACAGCATTGGTTGACCCCATTATTTTGTGACTGCATTCTTTCCACTGACGTCTGCGTCAATCTTTTCCCCAAAGTGCCAAGGAGGGGGTGGTCACGCGTTGATCGCCTTGGCACGCTGGCCTGCAGACATTTGTCCCACAGGTTTAGCGGAGCTCAATCAGCAGCGACCCATTGCGAGGACCGCGCTCTGTTTAGCCACGTTTGGGCCGCTGCCCAGGCTGCAACAGGGAGGCACAGGGGTGCTGCCAGCAGCCTCGCTGTCAGCGCTCAACTGGCTGGGCCCGACCTGCTGGAGCCGGCTCAGCTCCATTATCACATTCACCAGCCTCGTTGCGTCACCACGAAACACTCATCCGTCGCTGCATCAGAGGAGCCCAGATGCCCCTGGAGATCCGCAGCCTGGAACCGGTCAGCAAATTCTCATTGTGGATTGGGTTCAGCCTGGAACCGGTCAGCAAATTCTCATTGTGGATTGGGTTTATAGGCAAGGATTCGTTTGCCTTCTGATCTTTCATAAAGGTCTGATATTGCAGGTGGTGTGTGTGCGTGTGTGTGTGAGAGAGGGATGGAGGAAATTAATCATAGCAGGGAAGCACTATGACACCGCAGCCCCACTGGCCAGAACTGTGCCAGACCTGTAGAAGTGCAATAGATTTCATACACAGACAAATGACCTCACTTTCTGAATAGATGTGATCACACCAAGATAAGATTTCATGTCACTTTCTAGTGCAGTGCTGCGCTCAGAACCACAAATATCTGGGAGTTTTCTGGAATCAATTCAACTCCAGTATACAAAACAAAAAAAAAAGACTGGGGTTTCTCATTCCTTCAATGAGCTACATGTTGAGAAAGATTAGAGAAAAACCTTGAAAATTTGACACCAGGGTTTGGATTTGATAGGAATCTGAAACATAAAAGGTGTCTAATTGAAATGATAGAATTCGTCACTACTGTTTTACTACTACTATTTTAACAATTACTTGTTACTTTTTTTTGGGGGGGCCTGCCTCAGCTATTATATTTCTCTTAAAGGGAATATACAGTTTATTCAGATAATGGGCCATAAGTCATAAAATCTGAACATATTTGTCATCAATTTTAGCGGACAATTCATAACAGAAAAAAACACAATCACGTTTTGGAAAAGGTATTTCTGTACTTGAAGATGTAGGAAAACATAAAATAAATATTTGCAATTAATTATGAGTCAATTAAGGACAAATGCTATAACCGAAACTAGATCGAAGCTGTTACATCTAAGCAAATGTTTGTGACAGATATATGAAGTATAGTGTCTCAGTTGTTGGACACTATGAAATTATTATTTGTAAGCTCGTGTGATGTAAGTGTATGTAGCTATTATAGCTACTCCAATGTTACTATCATGGTTGCCACAAGTCCTTGTTTGGCAGTATACACTGTGAAATTAGGAATATATTTCAATATGACCATTTATTTCACGACTATTACACATTATACATACACTTGTTTCCACATGGTTGTGTACTTACCATGGCACTATTTTCTAGCATATCACTGATGTATTACTTTCTGTTCTCTACATATGCCTTCTTCCAGCTGTTACCATGTATATCACATGCATATTTCCATGACATGCCTTGCATTAATTGTATGTTATTTTATTTGTAGTGACAGAATTTCATCGACATGTATTTATCGATTGCCTTGAATGATTGAAGACAGCCTTGGGAATCTACCCCAATGAACGATAATAATAAATCACAATGATGATAATAATTGGAAAACTAAATGCAATGTTCCTGTGCATACAGTAGCACACTCGTTGCAGTATACATACAATCTGACCTTGGGGGGAATCCTTTGTGTGCTATAATAGCCAATCTGACACCATGATGATACACATGGAAATATACATATGCAGTTAGCCAAGGGGGAGGCATTGCGTAACAACTGAATGTCACTCTGGAGAGCAGCCATGTAACACAGTGACGTTAGTCATACAGAAAGAGAACATGATCTCTAATGAAAATAAAATAAAACAAAACACAAAACTTTTCTGCAGAGATGAAAAACTTTAAAGAAGTCACGAAAAACACATAGGATGCATTCATTACTGCGTGTATGCAGGGGAGGAGTTTTTGATCCTGTACGAGTCTTAAACCCACTCATTCTACATACTGCTACAATATCAGACAAAGGAATGCTTTAAAACATGAGTGAGCACAGAGCGACATGCAGTATGTAGCAGAATTTGTTCATTTGTTCCCAAAAGTACATGTATGCGCTGAATTGTATGTACAGAGACTTACGGTGTGATCAGCTGGGATACTTATCCTGGTCCGTTTTATTGCATGCAATCCTTCCTATGTCTGCATGCTCCTGCTGTACTCCCGTATTTGCCTGAGAAATTTGTACAGACAGCCTACCACGGGAAATTTGTATAAACTCCACATGAAGGACTGGCATCATTTTGTAAAAAGCTTGCAAACGGCAAGTCAATTGTGAGTCTGATGCTGTTTCCTGGTGCAGTGAAAGGAATGTACCCTGGGGTTTCACAAATATTCTGTATATAAATATTCTGTACATTAGCGCGTGCCCCACCGCTGCAGATTTAAGCGCGTGTGATTCAAAGTAGAGCAGAGGAACCTCTGGCAACAGCGAGCGCTCTAGAAGTACAGCAGTGGAATGCAGGATCTGAGGGACGAGGTGCGTGGGAGTGATACAGTAAAAAAAAATAGCTTTGGCTGTGCTGAAGGCACATTTAGGTCAATGAAATGCTTTTAATTGGCATATCAGTCATTTCTTAAGTTCAACAAAGAACCTCTAGATCCCATGAAGCTTGGATATTTTTTTAAATTTAATATTTAGTATTTTAGGTCATAGAGACGTAATGATGGAATACTACAGAGCAAGAGATGACAATTTACGGTGTGCAGATTGCATTTGAGTGATTAAAGAGAAAAGATTGAAATTGCCGTTCTTTCCATCATCAATCAGTTCTACTTGCCGTCAATATTTCATGCCTTACAGTGGAGGGGAACGTTTGTAGTGGGCAGCAGCTTCAGAAAGAGTGCATTGATTTCTTTGCGAGGACTGGCTGCACTCCGTTCAGAATCAAACCCTGCCAGCAACAGATAATGGTGAAGGTTCAAAGACTGATAGAGCCCAATGAGCTAAGGAGTGGAATTATTTCCTGCAGTATTCTACACTCATGCAATTCAGTACCAAAATCCTCACACTAGAGCAGTAGTCCCCAACCCTGTTCCTGGAGATCTACCGTCCTGTAGGTTTTCATTTCCACCCTAATTTGGCACACCTGATTCTACTAATTAGCAGCTCAGCGAGATCTGTAGCTGTTAAGTGAGGTGTGTTTTGTTAGGGTTGGAGTGAAAACCTACAGGACGGTAGATCTCCAGGAACAGGGTTGGGGACCACTGCACTAGAGGAACACAGTCATGAAAATAGACATGAAAATATGGCGGGAAATCATTATTGCACAGGGTTTGAGAAACCTAAATGGCTGTCAATGCAGGGCCAACAAAAATAACTGAATGCAATGAAGTAATCTTGTAGCGATTCACTAAGTGTTTTTGCACCCTTGGCCAGGAATTTGTCTGTTCGTGAAGTTAGTGAAATTTGTCTGTTGTCCCACCTGGCTGTGGGAGTTATATCCATAATCTATTTAGCATTACACTGGATTGTATTTAGTGTTCAGGGCACAGATGTTCTTTCAATGCTTTAAATTAAATCTGGCAGGGTACACACTTGGACGCCATGACCTAAGTCCAATTTTGCCATAGCAACCAATTATTTCTTACAGAGCAATCATCTTTCAAATGCTGTTATCAATAAATAACACAATGACTCACTGTATGAGTTGATATTTTTTCATCTTGTTTAGCAAATAGTGTGCCCAGTCATTTTTGAAGTGTCTACCTTCTGAAACTCAGAATATGCCCAAGATTTTATCATGAAGCCACATCAGCACTTATGGTCCTGATGGCAAAATTGCTTTCTTAGAAAATGTGCTATTTCCACAAAAGCCCTTTCTCATCCATCATGTCTCCATTGAAACTTTAAACTGCCTGCTTATTTCTACAAGATGATGAATCAACACGAGAAGTACAAGGCTTATTTGTAAGATTTCTATGGATGCTATCCTATCAGATTCACTATAGAGCACACTGTGTATATGCCTGCTGTGAAAATTATAGTCATTTAACTCTGACACAAATATGCAGGGATTACCATTAGAAGCAGCAGCAGGATATTTATATATAGACTTATTTTCTTCCTGCTTGCAAAGTATTACTAATGGTTCTTAAGCAGAATTTCAGAATATAACAATGCAATGAATCCACAGGATGCTAAAGTGCTTGTGCTTGGTTTTTCACCCATGGAATTAAAAAGAGCAATAAATAAATCCACTTTTTGAATGAACAATGACCAATTATGCTCTAGCTAAAAGATACATTTAAAAATGAATTGTACGAGCTGGAAGATTCACAGCTTGTGAAGTCCATTTTAGTCAAAATAAAATCTATTTTCAGTTGCCTGCTTCAACTTCACTATAACAGAAAAACAATGAATTCCATTAAGATGTGTTATGGTCATTATGCCGTACATTTTCATTCTTCATAAAATATCAACCACTTACCTCTCTTGGTAAACAATTCCACCACGTAAAACCAGAGGGGTGAATTATATAACAAGGGACTCTTGTGTACTATTAGATGATAGTGTTAAGAAGATTGACTTCATTACTACACCCTGGTACTTTCACCATTGGCAGTACAGAGTACCGCCACGAACCTATGAGATAAAAACTCATAGATTAAACTCAGCTCATCACTATCAGGCAGTGGCGAGCAGCATGTAGATCTCCGGACTCTGCAGGGCGCTACTGTGACATTTTGTCGAATCTTCTCTGCATTTCTTAGGCCTGGCCATCTGTCAGCAAACTTACATTTCATTGGCTGCTTTTCAACCCTTGTTTTCAGGGTTGTCACCAAGGACATACTCAAATTTAAGATGCCTGTCCTTGATGCTAGCAGAGATTTGACCATTTACCTGACCTTTGACCTTTTTTGTACATATTTTACTTCATAGGCTATATATTGTTTGCCGACTCAAGTCCCGCACTCAAAATAACTTTGTTCTACACACTTTGAGAGCTGGAGGATTCCATTATGACGTCTCTTTTTTGACAGCCATTTTTAGTATTTATTATTCATTCATAAAGGCTACATTTTGTACAGGTCTGTTTTTCAGTGCACTGAGCTGGAACACATAAATCTGTCCAAAAGCAACATTCTGCTTGCACTGAAACCTCTTAACACCCTATGTTGCCTTGAATGAGAAAAAGGGCTTTGACTCGACTTTGTTTTGTGTAAAAATTGCCTGTAAGGTCACAGCGTTAATGGCGGGCTTTTTTAGGAAAAAGGTAAATACCTAATCCAATCTAATGATGTTGCCCGTGGAGGTTTTCACACATTTCAGTTCAACTACAGGGATATATGTTGGACAACTCATAGGAAACTGCTTAAATGCAAATGTTGGAGCAGAGTCTCAGATGGACTACTGTTACTGAATTCTTTTTCCTGACTTATACTGGAAAATTGATAGGATGCCAGAAAGACCAGGGAGACCCATACCCAGACACAGGACCAATTAAGCACATGACATGAGCTGTATACTTGAAGATGAATTTCAAAGCAAAAGAGAGACAGAACAAAAGGGTGGGTCAAATCAAGAGCTCTTTAAATTTTGAGAACTCTCCTAAGCTTTTTCAAGTCACTCTCTGGCTCTCTCGCAAGACATTTAAGAGCTGAACTCATTAGTTTTCTGATGGAGCTGAGCACTCCTCGGGGGGGGGGGGGGGGGGGGGGGCGGGTGCTCATGCCCACATCACTTGCTTGGGCTACTTCTCTGCAGACAGCTGAACAAGCACTCAACATCCCTAGCTTTGTTATGTAATTTTTCACCAAATCACCTCCAGCCATGACCAAAAGTCATACAGTTGATAAGACTCAACAGCGCAATAGGCCACATGCTATGTAAGATACATTGTGCGGGCATGGACAGAAACAAGACAGACACAAAGAGACAGATATAGGAAAGACAGGTAGACATAATGGCAGCAGTGAAACCAAGAGACCAACTTGTGTAATGCACTGGGAGGCAGCTTGGTTTTCTCCAGTTGTCCATAGCAGCTGGTTTTAGCCTCTGGGATGTCCCCGAACTCCTCCAGCATGGCTGCAGCAGCGTTGCTAATAATTCCAAGCCCGTCTCGCACCCGGGCCTCCAGGGGGTAGTCCCAGTCATCATAGGACACCGAGACCATCCCTGAGGGAAACTCATCCGGCGTGATCTCCGGGTTGCCAGTTGTCAGGCTCGGGACAATCCAGATGAAACCAAAGCCTGTCAGGCCAAGGGACCGTGCCTCTTCTAGGATGTAGGCTGCCTCATCCTTGGAGCAAAAGAGCACGACGACGGAGGACTGTATCTTCTTCAGCTGGATCTGAGTCTTTGCATCCCCAACCACCGCGTCCAGGGTGATGATGTTCTGTAGATCCCAGCCCACAAAACTGTTGTCCACCGTAAATTTAAGGACGTTGATAAAATCCTGGTACCCTGGGTATTTACTTGTTACTATGGAGAAGACATGCCAGTCATATTCCTCCATGATGTTCAGCATCAGAAGGGCCTCTTGCTGGATAGAGGCCCCAAACTGGAAGAAAGTAGACTTCACATCCTACCAGAGAGAACAAGAGAATGTGATTTACTCATAAATGTCAATACCCTCAAATGCAGAATAAAAATAGATAAAATACAAATAATAGAGAATACAAAGCTTTTAGGCCTATTGTGCTGCAGGAGAAAGAAACTCTCAGACGTTACTGTTATAAAACATACTACATTGCTTCTGCCTTTGCAACTTCATTGATGGCTATTTTCATAGTTAATAAAAGATAAAATATGCAAATTAACACTTCTTGATTAAACATTATGGTGCTTTTCATACAGTGCGGGTGTAATTCCATTATAGTCACATACAAAGGCTTGTGAGAGTAACCATGCACAATAATTGTATCTTGGCATAAAAATAATAATGCAATATTCAATATGGAAGATCCTTTAAATTCATACAGATATGTCCTCAAATAGTATAATTTAATCCCAAGTCATCCCAAGGTGGTATTGTTACCATCCTCTCATTGCGGCACACTAATAAAAAACCAGAGAAAGGAGGGACTCTCTTTAGAGGAGAACAAAAGTAAGCGTGAACTGCATTATAATGGTGAGGTTAAGCATGAGAAAGTTTAAAAGCAATTTCAGATAAATTCATCAGTTTATGTCGACGGACACCATACTTCTCGAGGAGGACAAAGAGACAGTAAAGGAATGAAAGAATTAGCAGCCAACTCTCTTTATCTTCCTGCAACACCCGATTACCAGTCAGAATATGGGTGACTTCAGACCAAAAAAAAGAAAGAAACGGATGAAGACTCAAGTCTGACTTCATGTTAAACACATTGATTCAACCTAGTGTGTAAATTCGTATGGGGATGTAAACTGGAATTTGTTTATATTCTTAATTTATGAGTACCTTCTTTGGTACTGGCAATCACTGAAGGCCACCAAAAACAGCTAGGGCATACTGGAGCTACGCCTAATTGTTGAGTGGGCACACACACCTGGGTTGCATTGGTGAATCAGCCCAGGGCTTAAAGGTGTGCTCACTTTCCACAGAAGAGAGCTTGAGACGGGCAAAACCGCACGCAGAGAGAGAGTGAGTGCCACAGTGAACGACAAGAGGACAGAGCTGAAAAGCTGAGGAGCTGGACAGCTAATAAAGTGGAAAGCTGAAAAGCTTTTGTGTGTTTGGTTTGTTTTTTCTTTGATATACTAGTTTATCGTTTGTGCGCGGAAACCTGTGAGGAGAAAAGGTGAAGATTTTTGTTTATTCGTTTGTTTGTTTTTGTGTAATGACCTCGCTCTCACTCTAACGGAAAATGAAACACCGGCGAAGACACCAGAATTGCTGATCTCCCTGTGTCTAACAATTCCCTCCCAGGGGCGACACCCTTTGTGTGACAACAGCAAATGGTGAAAAACAAGGAATAACGGAGGTGAAAAGCTGCGAAGGTGACACTGTACATCCTTACATTGGATACATACAGGCCCTGGCCTTTTGTATGTATGATTTGGTTTATTTTCGGACATTCTTAATGAACCATGAACAAGCTGTTTCAAATTGTGTGAAAGTACAGCTAAGAAAAACAGAAACAAAAACAGCACAAACAAGAACAACAAAAACAAACAACATTTCACACAATAAAAAATAAACAATTCTATGTCCGAAAAAGGAATAGGCGGAAGCCAAAGGCTTATTTTAGCCTATCCTTTGCAATACAAGAAAATAAAACACCAAGAATATCTGCAACAAAAAGAAAAAAGAGATAAACAAGGCATTTAGGTTAAATTATAACGTAGCATTATTTTGCTTTTTAGGGCTTTTCTAAATTTCAATAGAGAGCTACACAATTTCAGGTCATCAAAAAGGTTATTCCATAGTTTAACTCCTAGAACTGAGACACATCTGGCTTTAACATTAATTCTCGCTTTACCTGCTTTAAAGACATATAAACCTCTTAAATTATAATTTGCTTCCCTTAACATAAACATATTTAGAATACAAACAGGCAGGCTTTTACTCCTTACACAAAAGACAATTTCTAAGGTTTTACTATACACCATATCTACACATTTTAAGGTGCAAGACTTAATGCATAGTGGATTTGTTGTTTCAAGATAACCAGCTTTATTTATTATTCTAATAGCTCTTTTCTGTAATTTAATAATCGGATCTATATTTGTTTTATAAACATTTCCCCAGACCTCGACACAGTATGTCATGTGTGGCACAACAAGTGAAAAATACAATATATACAAACATTTCTCATTCAACAAATCTCTTATTTTATACAGAATTCCAACAGATTTGGCTAATTTACGTCTAATGCATTCTATATGTGGCTTCCAGGAAAGTTTGTGATCTATAATCACACCCAAGAACTTAGTTTCATAGAATCTTTCAATTTCTCTTCCATTTAAATTCAATTTAATTTCACAGTCAGCCGCAACACTACCAAAAACCATAAATTTAGTTTTGTTTTCATTTAGAGAGAGCTTATTTCTATCAAACCATTTCTTTAATATTGTCAATTCCCTTTCCACCATTGACAGTAGATCATTCAAGTCCTCCCCGGAACAATACAAATTTGTATCATCAGCAAACGTAACACATTTCAAGGTATTAGATACCGTAAAAATATCATTTAAATAAAGTAAAAATAACTTAGGTCCCAACACCGAACCCTGTGGAACACCACCCTGTGGAACACCAACACCCAAGCTTAAAACAAGCAAGGTAAGGCTCATACAAACTACATCCCAAACGCCACCCACATAAACGATTTTAAAGTATAAAGATACTTTCCACTGTTAAAACTCACTCTTCATAATGAACTTCTACACTGTAACCTTTGAACCCTCTTGCTCTCTAAACAAATTAACAATTTCTTCCCGATCTCTTTGACACTCTTGCATTCAGTTGAGATTGTTGAAATCCCATCACCAAGCCTAATTAGAGTTCTTTGCAGAGCCGAACTTTAAACATCCATTAAAAAACCCTCCAATCTTATGCATTCAGTCTTCTATTTTGGTCTAAGATGTTTAATAAAATATTGAAACTGAGGCTGCAGTAATTGATTGTTCCTTTCAACAGATTGTGATTGGCTGAATGGATTCGAAATCTGCTACTGAGAGCATTGCATGCTCATTTTCTTCTCCAACTTTCTCTATTTGTTTCAAGCCAAGTGTCCTCTGACTATAGACTCTCACTTTACTTATGAGGGTCAGGTATCAAAATGACATTGAGATTCAGTTCAATCCCCAATGCACACATGTACATGTTTCACCAATGGGAAGTATTGTACATTAGAAATACACTACATAGCCAAAAGTATGTGGACACCCCTTGGTCTGCGGCTGTTTTTCGTGGTTCAGGCTAGGCTCCTTAGTTCCAGTGAAGGCAATTCTTAATACTACAGCATACAATGACATTCTAGACGATTCTGAGTTTCCAGCTCTAGTGGAAAGCCTTCCCAGGAGAGTGGAGGCTGTTATAGCAGCAAATGGGGACCAAATCCATATTAATGCCCATGATTTTTGAATAAGATGTTGGATGAGCAGGTGGCCATATACTTTTGGCCATGTAGTGTATAAATAGAAATGCATAAATGTAATTTAAAGTCCTAAAAGAAGCATACAGTAATGACAAGAATGATGTTGCAAAAACAGTTCAGAGGAATACCTTTATAAACCCTGACACCTGGAAGACTCCAGTTATGACTGACTGCAATATAACAGGTTTTGATAGACAAGATACGAGATACTTTATTGCCACACAACCAAGGTTGGTGGTATTTTCTTTCGGTACAGCTTGTTATTAGCTCTGAGTGCAACACATAGGACATTACCCAGAAAATAATAATAATTGTAATAAATATGGTAATACAACAGCAGTCACTATGTGCTATGTGCAGCAAAATACTTAAAATAAAATGATTGGCCTTGCTTCAGAGGTATTTTTGTGGGGTGTAGCAGTATAATTTTCTGAAAGATATTTTCAGGCAGCAAGATCAGTTAATGGACTAAACATGCAATCAGTTTGTACAGACCAATTGTTAAACTTTACTTACACTTAGGCATTTAAAGACACTAATCCAGAGCAATTCTCCGACTCAGAGCATACATTCTTTACATACTATGCATTTTTACAGCTGGATATTTACTGAAGCAATTTGGGTTAAGTACCTTGCTCAAGGGTACAATGGTAGCGTCTGCAACCTCAGAATCACAAGCCCAGTTCACTAACCATTATACTACACTGAAATGAGCAACATAAATTCCAGAAAGAAAAAAAAACTCTGTAAACACAATACATAATATTTTGTTAAGTCTAGTCTGTTAGTATGTTAATGCTGTTCATTTGTCACTGTTTAACTAGTGTCCACTGCTGATCTCTATTCTGATATTGATGAATATCTATCAGAGGTCTTTCACATTCAGCTGTCTTACATCTGAAATGACAAGGCTCTTCTCTGAAACATTATCTGTAATTTACAATTAAGTTCCTATTTAACATGAATATTTATCTATAATCACATTATTCTTTAGGTTTGACCAACAAAACACTTTCCATTAATTTAATGTATCGTAGAACAATTACCAATCCCTAGTTGTTTTTTTAACATGCACGAAATGTACGTTAAAGAGATACTGCAGAGGCTTTTCTAAGGCCCTTTTTTCCGCTTCAATTTGAACTGAAACTCGTGAGTAGGTGTGGTCATATGACGATGATGCCACGTAGTCATATTATGAATATTCATACAGTCAAGGAGTGAAAGGGTGTGTCTTGGTGAACTGACTCAGCCCCCTTCCAGCTCTCTCCTCAGAACTAAATAAAATGGCTGTATTAGTTGAGCAACGTCTTCGCGAGGAGAGGACCCGGGATGTAACCGAATGGTAAAGCTAACGTTACCTAGCTAAGTTAGCTTGTTTGTTTGCCTAAAGTAACGTTACTATTGAATACATTCAAATACACAGCAAAACCCAGTCACACAGTAACGTTAGTATATTGAACATGGCTGGTTGTAGCACCCTCATAACTTCACTTGGTCCGGAGAGAATGATCATTTATTAGCTAACATTATTCATAAATGATATAGCTAATATAACTAGCTATCTAAGTTACCAGTTCTCTCTGGACCAAACGTGGCCACTGCTCTAACCTGTCCCCTCCAGAAAACCTGTGTTGCCGTGAGGTTACTGAGGTAACGTTATGTCAGTGTAGTTATGAAGCTATTCTTGATTTGTCTAATACTGCTGTGCCGTAGTCGGGCATGCTTGGCCCAACTGTATAATAGTGGCCAATACATGTGCAATTACATAATGTCACAAATACAATGTAATAGGTATATTGTACTTAGCTGATGTAATGATTACAAAATTACATCCATCACTGTTGGGATGGCACCTGGCTTCAGCAACAGAGTTTTATAGAAGCCCATCTCAAAGCCAGTTAAATTGTGGTAGCAGTCCGGTGTGAAGTGCGCGTTGCACACTAGGGCTTTCTTCGGCAAGTCCGCGTGCTCTACACCGATAGCTTGAAGCCACTGGCTAAGTAGCGCTGGGTCTCTCGGCAGATTATGAAAGCTAGCAGAGCTGGTGGCGTTGCACCGAGGAACGATACATCTCTGACTCCTTGGCATAATGCAGGCAAGTTAGCTAAAGATACCAAGTAGTAAGACGTCGTATATGAATAACTGTAGCTCGATATAAGTCGTAATATTAACGTTAGCAATAATACAAAGCAATTCGCATTTGAACTTGAACTAGCTAATTAGCAGTACAAGGGTCTCAGTCTCAGAAGGAAAAAAAAAAAAACGTTGTTCTCTGCTTTTATATTAAGGATCTTGTGACGTCACGAATCCCCGGAAGCCAGCATATTGGTAAGTCTACACAAAAACTCAGATAAAACCATTTTGACTAAACATTAAATTTTCGGACATAAACAGTTGTGTATGATCATAATCTAACTCAAAACATAGGTTTTCAGCGGGAAAAGTCGGTTTTTGACTGCAGTATCACTTTAAATGTTAATGACACAGCTTAATTGTGGGGGAAGAGTCATCCCTCTTTGTTATGAATTGGAATTACGTAAAATTCTAAGCAGTTTTTACACTGCATATTGAAAATAATTACTTGAATTATGTCAAAATACAAAATAAAATAGAATTGAAGTGACTTTCATCTCTGCCTTTCTTCAAAGCATAGATTAAGAACCACTTAACCTCTCTGAGATAATGTCTTGCACATGTTAAATAACATGCCTTGTTATAATCGAAATTGGATTTAACTTAATTATAATTCATTAAAAATGAGCTCAGCTGGAGCAGGCTTGAGGTAATTAAGTCTTACTCTCATGAAGCATTTCCTAACTTGTGATGAAAATTTGTGGCCAAGGATGGTACAGTGCGGTACTGTGCCATGCAGACAGCGTGGATGGCGTGAGCTGAGGGACAGTCATGTGGTAAGCTTGGATTCAATTAACTTTTCACAGTGAAATGTAATTGGGTTTTTTCCCCCCGCACAGGGTGATGAGGTCAGCAATCAACAAGATTAACCCATTAAATTGTGTTTAAAAACAAACAAACATTAAATTTCATATTTTGACAGAAGTTGAGTTTTTAAAACAAACACCACACTGACACATGTGGATCTTGTTCAAAAGTCATATAGGGAAGATTTGCAAATGCTTTGCCGGCTGCAGAGCTTGTACTGCCTGTAGAATTGTGGTGTTTGGTATCAGTGGCAAATAACATTCGTGGTGGTGGAATAGATAAACGCAGCAATGCTCCAGCAAGTTTAAAATGTAGGACTGCAAAAACGTGGGAGGAAAGTAAAATATGCAGCTGAGCCATTAGATGAGACATGCCTGAAGAAACAATACAGTACCACTCCTGAAATGTAAATCCTCCAGAAAGCCCAAATGCTTGCAGCTTTGAAAGTGAAGTCAAAATACACCAATTTTAATTATTTGAATCCTTGATTTTTTTTTTGTTATATTAGAGGCTACTCTCATTTTGCAGGTATAAAACATTTAAAGTAACCAATATTCAAACCTGCAGTAATAGGCATCTCAATATAACATACAATGTCGGCTCTCCGAACGTTGAGGCTTCACCGAATGTCATCAATACCAACACACTAATCTATTTGCAAAGCAAAGCTGGAGACTGTGAAAGGGGAAATAGAGGCCTCTTGTCCATGATCCATGTTAAATTGCAATTTTCTCACAGGCTCAAAACACTTAAATATTCAGCAGTTGCAGCTGTGTTCATTTGCATAGATAGTATTATTAAATACCCTGCTGAAATATTTTTATAGCTGAAAATATCCATTTCGGTTTCATGTACATCTCACGGCTTATCTTCTTGTCAGAAGTTGAGAGAGTATGAAAGAGCAAACAAACAACTAGGGCACCACGCAGCATATACAGTTAGATAGTTAGAGAGAGAATAATAATAATAATAACAATAATAATGGCTTGCATTTATATAGAGCCTTTCTCACCGGCCGGCGACTCAAAGCGCTTTACAATGATATACCCTAATCTACCCCAGCCCACCCGATAAGATTCTATATGCTCTCTTATTAATCTTTTCTCTTTTTTAAATTCTATGTATTTGTATATTATTTTCTTAATTATAGTCCAATGTTGTGTTCATTTTTGCACTAATTCACACTTGATGCAGCACGCACGCATAAAAGCACGTACACATGAACACATGCACACTTACACAAACGCAAACACACATATGTTCATTCTGACTGTGACTCGAGGCTCCCGGCAGTAGAAGAAGCACCCAACTGCTGCAATGTGGCTCCTGGCCCCTGCCAGAAGGGAATGCTCTCCTTCTCAAGGAGAACCCCCTTCCTGCCAAAAGGGAACACAGCTAAAGGACCCCAGATTGAACAAGGCTGAAGCAAGAAAAAGTATGTTTCCGTATTCCACCAGTAATTTGTCTTTTGCTCCACTTTACATGCAAAAATTAATTAATTAATCAGATTTTTTTCTGTTGTTAACCCAGCAGGAGAAGCATAATCATTTATTATAAAGCATTCAATCTGAGAGTGAGGGTAACATTTATGAGACTGAAAATCAAAAGCAATCACATTTCACTGTCACAGTAGGTCTCTATAGTAACCACATAGCTATCTATAAATGAACCATCAGTTCCTCGAGAGTCACAGCACAGTCCCGTGCCATCAAACCGTGCCTGCAATTCAGATCAATCTCATAAATGTGAAAATTGACTATTAAATAATGAAAGATGGCAACATATTTCCCAGAACTGAGTGCTGTGTACATGTATACGCTCAAGATTTCGATTCTGCACAAGAGGCATCAAACCTTACCCACACACATTGCTTCTGCAGGAGTCATAGTTACTCCCGAACAACAAAGCCATCGAAAAGTTGAAATATTAAGTGTTGATTCAACTCTAACAGTTTATATGAGTCTATGAGATGAATGATCTCAATCAGCAGTAAATGAACACTTACCGTATTGCTGTGCATGTTCTCCTAATTTATGGTCTTCAATGCACTGCGTGAAAACATTTGCACTGTATTTGTTCAGGCCTATTAATTCATAATGCAACATAGATGAGGTAGTCGATTTGAAGGGGAACGCAAGGGGATGCCATCGCCCCTGTTAAAAAATTGACAAAAACCATCCCCTTCATAAAACTTCCATCACCCATTTCCATCTCCTTTGTTTGAATGGCTTTCTGTGTTATCGCAGACCCCACCATCCCACTTGAAATTTATTTGACAAATCGACCACCAAGTTAAACGTAGATGCATAATACACAATAAATGAAAATAGTAAACCAAAGAGAAAAAGGACATGGTGAGGATTTGGTGCACTGGCCGTAATAGAAAAACAGCTAATTTAAAAGAGGAACTCTTTAAAAGTTATCTCCAAGGTTAATTTTCCCATACTTTTTTTATTACAATTACATACTATTACAATATTAATGAACCAAATTAATCCACCAATGCACTTTTGCAGAAGTTAAGCGTTTGGGCTTTAGCTGGAGATTGGAGTTCTGATTGCTATGAATAAACTCTACTGAACACAACCTTAGTTGAGTACTACTCAGTACTACTCAGGGGATTTACAAACCCAAGCTGAATAAAGTCACTTAGCATCTGCCGCTGCGTATAAACTTTCAGCCTGCCTATATGCATATTTCTGAGTGTACTGATTTCAGTTGTTCAAGATGGGCATAAGCACATAAAACATGCAAACAAACAATTATTGCAATACCACATTCTAATTATACAAGCAATTTACCTTACTGTAGATCTTGGAATTAGCTTTTATTTTCCGAAAATAGAACCTTCAGCTTTTCTATGGTAAAATATTGGATTGAATGAACCTCGTTCGTTACCCAAGCAACGAAGGAAAAACAAAATACTCTAATATTATTTTAACTAGGCCTATATGATGCTTTTGGCACACTGATAGCATTAATTTATCGATGTCTCATTTATTTAAATTATTTTGCCTATTGTGAATGTACAATGTAGGCTAGGTTACATGTCAGCACAGGTCACAATAAGTCCTTATAAACCCTATGATGGGATAATTGATTACACCTGCTATAGACTAAGTACCTACTACTACTACTACTATTATTATTATTATTACTAGTAGTATTATTATTATTATTGTTGTTTCTATCTATCTATAAATCGCGTAGATTAGCGGCCTCTGTCTGCAGAGGTGGGACTTGCATGTAGTACCGCATGTCAAGACACAGTTGAGATTGCACGACTATTCCAATGTTGGCTTGAACTCGCGACACATTTCGCAATCTATTTGAGTTACGATCACTTTCGGGAAAGCGTCGTGAATGGCAAGTGTATCTTCTCGACACGTTTCACAACATGCTTATCGCTATGACATGCTTTGGGAAAGCCACCCCTGGCCAGTGGGTGAAAAAGTAAATTTAATACCCTGCTTACAAATAATTATAATACACTCAACATTATTTACTGTTTTCTATTCTCCTGGGAAACACTATCAAATGTCAGGTGATTGCCAGCACTACAGAACAAGTACAGAAGATAATGATAGGACTGAAGTACCTGCATTTACAGCATATCACTGTATCAGGCTGTTTAAGTATTATGTAACTGAATCACAGCATCATTTAAAAAAAATCACGGCACTACTCAGTAGTGCAGTATGTTTAATTTGAATTATGCTGATATTTCATTGTAATAGGGATGATATGCAGCCTCATCTATTTAAAATGTAACCCGACAGGTTTCTTGGAACATTACATGCCAGCATTTATTATGCTAAATGTAATGGCTGCACCTTAAATAGGCAGCAGATGGTCACATCTTTCTCTATTGTCTTTGAGAAGGAGCTGCATTTTCAACCACATTCTGCCAAGCATCAAATGCTTCTTTTGATACTTGGCAGAGTATGGTGTCCATTAAAAGGCATCCTCATCTTTTTTGCACTGTTCCTTCGAACAAGTGAGACCATGAAAAGTATCACGCCAAGACTGAGGCTGGTTTAATGCAGATTATATAAACTGTGCCCTAAATTTCCTCCCAGTTACAGTTCCTGCTCATGATTGAAGAGCCAAATGACCCTCTTTCCCTTTCTGGATAATGGTATAGATGTGCATCCTGGAAAAAAATAGCTGATCACATTTAATCACTTATAGGTTCATCACTCAGCTTGTCATGATTGAGAAAATTGAGACATTTATGATCATTTTTTGGACAGTTTGCTCAATATTTAATGAACTTCTCTTTCCCCACGAGAGAGAGAGAGAGAGAGAGAGAGAGAGAGAGAGAGAGAGAGAGAGAGAGAGAGAGAGAGAGAGAGAAATGGAAGGAGATGGAGGGTGGGTGGCAAAAGTCAGAGCGACCAAAGCCAATCTGAATAACGAAGTAGAGTATGAATGCAAACCCAGAGTGTGTTGTGGTGATAATTGGGCTGCTCCAAGTTAGGTCAGGTGTGATCACATCAAGTCGTTTTACTCTCTGTTAACCTGTCCTTACTTGAGTCATATCATATTACATATCTGCAGCCTAACCCAGAGAGATTCTGTGTTTCTGGTGTAATGGGAAAGATGAGAAATAGTACTATCTTTACCCCTCATTTACCAAATTATGAAGTGGATAGCTGGCTGCTTAGGTAAGAGAGCACTTGAGAACAGAGCTCGTCTGGGCTTAGATGTTTCTTCATTTATTAAATGACAGAAGCTGATGGTGTGTAGCAAGTTGTAACACTGTTTGATGATGGTGGGCACGTATGATTCAGGTTACCAATTACCTGCTGAGTGGAATATTGCACACCATACTCCAGAGCAAAGGGTTGTAAATTCAGATTGCAGAAGGCGCATTTTGGATTAGTATAGTGCATACCCAGTTATTAGAATTTTTAGAACGTTTTTGGGTTTGTTAAATATGGTGGATTAGATATTGCCTTGGACACGTGTGATGAAATTGAAATGCATAACACATTAATCAAGTCACAAATCAAACGGGTTTAAAAATGTGAAGTCACGGGTTCTGTTGCTTTTTTCATGCCTGTTCAGAAATCTAACAAGCGGGTAGACTGTCATGTCGACACAGCATTTGTCAGTACAATAAATTAATGTTAACTGTATAAATAAATTAACTGTATGCTTAATCATATCATGGTAAATTGTATGCAGTAATCTGTCCATTTGCAAGTGTAACCTGATTTTGTTGCATTGAAGTGTGACCTGTAAAATGTCCATCAGGGTTGTTGTCAATACTATCATTGTATAGGCTATTTCCTAGCTGCAAAGCAGCTATGTACATAGCAGAGCTGCATTGCAGCTGGGCCATTTCTGTGCAGAATAGAGACTATTGTGCAAGTGTCTGAATGCTCACATCTTACAATTCATTCTAATTTGAGGGTACAATGTTATGAACACTCTGATACAGAATAGCGTGGTCAATGTTACCATGACCTGCTGACATTGTGACGTCATATACTAGGCTGAACGTTCTACTGCTGAGTTCTAATCACAGCAGTGTGATGCTCCAGGGACCAACCGTTTGATTGTACTTGTGAAAGGGTAAATGTGGTGGGGGACTAGAACAATTTCACTCGTCACAGCCAACGATTTACCCACCATTTGGCGGGTGGTGGGTGTTAATTTCAGACCCTGACGGAAACCCTTAATAATCTCCCCTTGACGTGCATCTCCCACTGCTCAGTTCTCATATCCATACTGGTGCTCATGACCTGAGTCCCTGTGATCCTCATCCCTGTGCGAGAAGGAAGATGGCTGCATGAAAACAACATAAAAATATATAATCACCGTGAGCACGATGATAACGACTTTACTGCCTATTTATATAAACAGGTCAGCCTAAAACTGCAAGCTATTAGGTTAAACAGGTGAATGCTTACTTTAACAGCCTTTCATCATTTTACCATGTCTACTGCAAAAAAGCAATGAAGAAACATTATAATATTTCTCAATAACATTATAAATTTAATCCCCAGTTGAAAGATGAATTCAATGAGTCACTTATTGTTGTGCTTTTCACAACTATGTTTCATGGTGGTGTTTGTTTTTCCAATTTCATTCATGATCGACTGAGCCACAATTACAAAGTACATTTATTTACTATAGATTGTACAGGGGCCCTCCACTATAACTGATAATCACTGGCAGTCATGTATTTTATTGCATGGTAAACAGCTTAAATGGCCACTGTTCAGTTTTAACTAATACAATAAGGAGAAGTCATGTGCAAATTGACTGATGTTCAGCTAGACATGAAGTATGAATTAATTTACTCTATAACCACGGTCAACTCTATTTCTTGTGCTTGGTGTAACCTCCATGACACTGATACACTTTTACTATCTGAATTTCTGATGGCCTGACCACAATGAGAAGAATGAGAGGTGCTGTCTCTGCATCTGCCTTATCCCCAGGAGAAGATTATTTTAAGTCAACTAGCCACTGTTCAGTTGTAGTTTCTTGTTAATTCTGAATTGAACGATGTGTAAAATGTTAACAAAAATGAAAAACTGGAGAATGTAGTGTAAATATGTTGAAAACTGGATTTATAAAATGTAGCAGCCCTAAATTTATGAGACACCTCTAGTGTCACACAGTCAACAGGTTTTGATCAGATGTCTGTAAGGCAGCAAATTCTCCATGCTTAGGAAGTAACATTATCCTTAGAATGAAATGTTGAAGTTTACAAATTCACATTGATGTGGTGCCCACAAAGGCATTCTCAGTTATCAGGTGTCTTGTTCTGAAACCCATCTATTGAAAAGTCTGTTTCCTCTTCCATTGTGGCTTCCTGATCTAAATTTATTTCATCCCAAATGCATTTGTACTTCATCCTGTACAAATTTACCTGTGTGTCATAATCCTAAACATACTCATCCCATACAGTCTCATCCTCAGCAGAATCATCTAAAACTTTTGTTTCATGTAGCTTTGTCCAAAATAATCTTATTCTAATCTCCTCCATTCAAATCTCCCTCATGGAGGAACCAGCACCAGTCAGTATTTCCTGGATATTTAGACTTTTAATTGTTTCAAAATTGTTGATAAACCAGTTAGCACACTATTTCCCCATGTTCAATGTTAGCAAGTAGGTGTCTTATATGAGGACCATTCCCTATAATATTTTCTATAATCATAATTTCCACCCAATAATTGTTTTAAATATGACATGCCCTGAAATATTAATGTTGATTAGCACTATAGATTTAGATACCTATCTAAGTGCTCAGTGGGAGCAATCTAGCAAACTAGGTAATGGAACATTTGGACAACAAAAATTCCTTGAAGCCTCAGATTTTCCTGACATTTTTTGCAAATAAACTTCTTATGTTTGATGTGTATTTGAATTTGGATTTGAAGTTAAAATCTTGACAAACGCAAACTTTTTAACTGTATCATAATGATACAAACTTTGGGGTTTAGTAAACAGTTCGGAATCCATTAATTCAATCCAAGGAGATTTAAAGAGAATCCAGAAGTGGGTGAAAACCTGGTTACATTAAGTTATACAATTCCTTTTTTTTTGGAACACACTTAAGAATACTGTGTGCAGCAGTGATGTGCGGTGCGGCCTGTGGCTGGGTATGCATTGGCTATTAAGAAAACTTGATGAAGACAGATAACAGAATGCTTTTGGACTATAATTCTAAGACAAATAAATCTTGTATTTACCTACCTAAAAAAATCTGAAATTTAACAATAGTTAACCATACTGAATCTTTAGATTTCTAGCCACAACTCCATACAAATAAATAAAAAGTAATGAACTACATTGAAGCTAGTTAATGAAAAAAATAATTATTTAGGTCACCTATGGGCCATAGCACTACTGTTTTTATGTGTAGACCAGGGGTGGAGTGAGGGTGTCACGATAGTGGGGGCGAGAGTATGGAAGTGGGCACCTATATCACTAAGAACAACCCAACCCCTCACCCACCCATGGAAAAAAAAATTGCGGCAAATAAAATGCGTTTGAATGTGCATCCTTCCTTTGCTTACAAACATGAAATGGGTCTATTATTAGTCCTATATTCTACTGTCTATGGATGGATTGAGCGCATTACTTTTTCATTTTACAAGGCACTAGGCAAGCCCCGCCCTTGTCTCCCCCAAGTCAGGGGTTGTGACCAAATCAGAGCCCTATCTACAGCGTCCTGTCTCCTGTGTACTGGCAGGTGTGTGCTATTTAATGTGTACTGTTTAGTATGCAATGTACAGTATGCAAAAAATATCCTCCATACTATTTTCAAACCGTACTGTGGAAGTGTCGTAAGACGTCCCCGAATATGCTACCGAGTATACTCAGCAAAACCCCAGAAGTAAGTATATCAGGGTTTTAAGTATACTACATTCAGAGAAAATTTTGCCTACTTAAAGGTTGTATCAGCGATTTTGGGTGGAAACATAAATGATCACATTCATCTGATTTTTCCTCACGATCCGCTAGCTGCCCGCCCCATAAGCAGGCCGTCAAAAAACCGCGTCTCTGTAGGCAGCCTATGCTCCGAGATCGTACACAAAAACAATGGTACTACCAACTACTCAAAACCAAAATAAACAGTATTCCAACCAATCACAATGATCTGCACAAACGTGACGTCACTTCTGAAGCGAAATCCCAAACAAACATACTTATGAATAATTATGTTATGTTTTAAAAAATAGTGTTTAAGCATCCAGAATTATAACCACGTTAATAACGTTTGTAAGAAACCAAACCGTTTGTAAATCCGTCAAGATTTCAGCAAGATAAGAGTATTAGCGTTTGTGCAGATCATTGTGATTGGTTGGAATACTGTTTATTTTGGTTTTGAGTAGTTGGTAGTACCATTGTTTTTGTGTACGATCTCGGAGCATAGGCTGCGTACAGAGACGTGGTTTTTTGACGGCCTGCTTATGGGGCGGGCAGCTAGCGGATCGTGAGGAAAAATCAGATGAATGTGATCATTTATGTTTCCACCCAAAATCGCTGATACAACCTTTAACTACTTTCTTGTCCTGTCTACTCAACAAGCCTACTCAATACTATCGCAGGGTGCTGATTCAGAGTACAAAGGAGTATGCAAGGAACAAACTACATTGAAATGACCATAGCCTCCAGCCGATCAATCAAAATGATTCATTATGGGATAATTCCTATTGTCGTGTAATATAATTTCAGAATGATATTAATAGTAAAATAAGAAGAGTTAAAATATATATTTTTATTATTAAATGAGAAAGAATACAGTGCAACTCCGCCCTTCCAGTGGACCCTCTAAGTGAGTGGGCCGGAAGACCCATCACCCGCTCCGCTACTGGCGTAGACCGTCTAAATAACATAAATTGAATTCATAAGTTGACAGTTCATTTAGCTACACATTTTCTTTAAGTTGATTTCAGTGGAGAAATGTTCAAGATGAATTCTCATGAATTTACATTGTTCAGTGTTCATAAAGAATGAGCAAAGGTTAGCTAATCAGACATTTCTGACACTTGCTCGTTCATGATTTCATAAATCCAAAGCCACAAACTCATAAATCAACAGGCTAAAACCGAAATAAGTCAATTCCTTTGCCGAAACTGCACGAGAATCACATTCTCCAAATGACACAGTTTGTTTATTAAAACTTAACTACTTGAAAGCTTGAATGTTTTTATATATAGCCTTGTTAAGATAACATTACCACACGCTAACGTTACTCTGAAATGTATAAAGCTAACTTAATAGCTTCGTTAGTTCCACTAATTCCCAACACTGCCCACTAATGCATGCCAGATAACAAATGAAGATGTAATAATATCATTTTTATCTGATCTAAAATAACGTAATTCACAACTTTCCTGACTCATTTTCCTATTAAACTCTATGGAAAAATAAGCCAGAAGAAACCCTTAAAGTTATCCAGACTTATCTACTGCATATCTGACAGCAGAGTGATGGTATGAGGCTTGTTTGATACCTCAGACCCCTCATGACTTAGAGCCATTTAGCCAACCATGTGTTCCATACTGTTCCAGTGTAATTTACTGCTAAATCTAGTCCCACCCCCCAATTCCCATAGAGATCCATTCAAATGCAGAGAGGTTATAGTATCGCTTGTAGGAGTACCAGAAAACAAGATATCAAGAGTCTTTTGATATTGTTGGGTCGCAGACATCAGGAAGTCATGGCATGCAAAGGATATGCAACCAAATATTAAATATGACGACTTTATTTAAGTTTATGTTAATTTGTCCAATTACTTTTGGTCCCCTTAAATGGGGGGGGGGGCTATGTATAAACATCCCTACACCGTTCACCCGATTTGGATGTAAATACCCTAAAATTAAAGCTGAAAGTCTGCACTTTGAGCTCATATTCATTATTTAATTTCAACTCCAATATGCTGTGGTAGACAGCTAAAATAACAATAACTTTGTCAATGTCCAAATATGTATGGACCTGACTGTAGTTTTTTACGTTCATAAAAGGGATTGAAGAAGAGAGTTACCGAAGTGAGTGTTGACTTCAGGTTGAGTTCTGTCAGATGAAAAAGGAGACCCCGGGTGGAAATGAGCAAAAAGGTAATTTCTTCATTAATATAATGAAGTAAAAAAAAAAAAACACTATGCAATTGGAATGATGTACCAGAAAGGGTACCACGAGATTCAAGAAGTTCTCATCACTCAGTCATTTTCCGTTGCAAAACAGTACACTACAAAAATACAGCACATCACAAATATCAGTATGTCTTTGCCTTTAATCCAGAGGTAACTTTTGAGAATGACTTATTTTGTTTTTATTCAGTTGTACTTAGACTGTAAATAGCAGTATTTCAGGATGGCTGTATACAGTGTGGAGTGCCAGATAAATTATGTAAAAGAAAACGCTCCCTGCAGCACTGCAACATTCTGATTTATTTTAATCAAGTCGGTTCCACGAGAATTCACACTATTAATATTGCAAAGTCTGAGAAAGTAAACAATATAGAGACAGTTGTCTTCTCTTTGTCCTTGAAAAATATACAGCTGGCAATGGTACGTGATAACACTGAAATATGAATTCAGAAAAGGAAACAAAGGTAACATAATTAATCAGGCTGTAATCAAGCTTATATAAAATGTGAGGTAAGTATAAAGGTAGTGTTCAGATCCCTCCAGGGATTCTATTTTTTCCTCCCGATGCGTATTCCTGTGCGTTTAATCGCCTAATGTGCTGCCAGGAAACAGTACACGGTAATTTGGGCTTGCCATAGTTCACCAGACAAATGGAACCCCTGGGAGGTTTCCATCAAGCACTTCGTGTCAGTGACAACTCTGTTCTCTTGAGCTAGATCTGTGGCTGGGCCACATAAATACACCACAGAGGGCTGGTGGTTGTGGTGATGCAGTAAAGTTAGGTCCTGTGTGGTAGGAGTTACTGTGGTAGAGAAAAAAGTGAATCAGTTCAGGTTCACTGACCCCTTGACAACCTCACCTGAGTTCAGGAGGTCAAACTTAGCTTTACCCGAAGAGGACAACAGGGCACAATCTAGAAATACCAGTGTACCAGTATAGTTTATAAGTGGAGAACCAAGCAATGTTGTTATCTTCTGCTCTTGTGTGAATTCATGTGCAATGACCTTTCCTTTCTATGGTGTTAGCATGCAAATGCCAGGGTGATGTTTTATGAAAAATGTTTTTGTTCCCCTTCACCCTCTTCCTTTTGGTCACTGATTTCACTGAAGTTGACACTGCCATGTGTCAGATTGTTTGGCCTTGTTTCTAAAGCTTAGTACCTGAAAGATGCTGTTAGAAATGTATGTTTTGTTAATAAGACCTGTCACTGCATAGAAACAGTGACATTAAATGTTTTCTTGAAAAAATGGTTCCATTAATGATAATGATTCTGAATAGCAGGACATTATTCCACAATGAGCACCACCACTGAATCAATTCCATTAAAACTAAATGTTTCAAAAATTGCTTCATGCAAGGAAAATGATTTTGCTCTCCTGAAGAAATTTATACCAATGAAGAGTGAAAATCTATAACAGCTTTCAGGAGAATAGATGCTTTGTGTGTGTGGATTTGGCAAAGGTAGGGCAAACTTTCACAAACAATGTGAGTGGTCAAGGTGGTGGTAGAGAGCCTTTGCTGAGAGCAGGTGCCCCAGCTCATTAACAATTGGCAGCTCATAATTCATGGCTTTAATGCAGTGACAGCACATAGTGATGCTAAAAAAAGTATGGAAAATCATCAGTGATCTATCAAGGGCAAGCTGTCGCATAAGGTTGGGCTGTGCCTGGATGACATGCCTGGGACGGGTGGTGGAGGTGGCAGAGGCCGAAAACAGGACACAATCTGCTGATAGTCCGCTTATAAAGCAAGAACAATATTACTCTTCCATCTACAGTATTAGTAATGCCCTGAAAGAGAAACAGAGAAGTACTCCCTGATATTTACCATCTTCACTGTTTACCTTTGCACACAATTTTAATGGTAGTACTGGGGTTACAGTGAAAAAACAATACTCTAACATCCTCTAAATCTGTGAGTTTTCACATTGAAATATACTGGATTTAATTAACAGTATATTTTAAGTCTATAATTATAGACTATTTATAAGCAACAATAATTGCAAGGCAGGCAAATTAAATGACTGCCTTGCAATTATTGAATGACTGTTCAAAGGAAAGCCTACAGGTAATTGCCAAAATAAAGGAAACACTTGAGTAAATAAGGGATACAAAGTATATTGAAAGCTGGTAGTTCCACAAAGGTATGGTCCCTGAATTAAGCAGTTAACGTCCTATCATGCTCACATGCACATTTACCCATTCTTGTGGCCATCATGGCTAGGAGATCTCAGTGACTTTGAAAGAGTGGTGGTTGGGTGTTTGGGAGGAGCTTCAGTGATAAAGACTCCTGAACTTGCTGATGTTTCTACAGGAACAATGACGACTAAGGGGCTGCATGGAGGTCTGAGGGAAAGACATCATCAGCTACAGGGAACTTGTGCTTGAAAGCACATAGTCCTCGATACTCCCAGTGATGTCCATGTACTAGTTGCAAATGCAAGGCAAAACAGACGAGCAAATCAGTTGACTACAAATATCAATCCAGGGCATGAGCTAGCAGTTTCATCAAGAACTTTGCAGAGAGGGATACTACGGTTGGTGTTAACTTGTAGTTACCTGTAGTTATACATCTCTGGAGTTTTATTTGTATCCTGGGGCAAAACATGAGACAAAGCTGTAATTTAGTGCTAGTCCAGAAGAAATGCTGGTTAAAATAAAACATATTGGGAAAATTGTTTTTTAATAAAAAAACATTAGCATTGTACAATATACATAATAAATAGAACATGAAACACAGAACATAGGTACGTATTGTGGTATGATTTCCTCACACAACATAACAGGAGTATTGAGGTATACGTATATTTTGTGGTATGTGCATTTCTGCTGTCTCTCTTTTAAGGTGTAGGAAAGTAAATTAGCTTAGGCCTAAAGAATACAACAAATCAATTTTAATGCAACAAATTGCACATACAAGTCTAAATTATATGGCCATGAAAATAGCTACAGCAAATTTCCAGCTAAAATCTATTGAAAATTTGCATATTTCCTGCAACACCAGCTTATAATAAATACGCAGATAAGTAATTCAGCTTCCTAAAAGAGTAATATGCTACTTCACCACATACTAAATTAAGACATGCAAAGACATCAAAAGGTTGAACTGAATACAGGGAAACTTGAAAAGCCGGTGACCTACTTTAATATGTTAAAAATCTCCCTTCTGAAAAGTCTTTAATAGCTCAATGGAAAGACTAGAGGCCCAAGTTCAAGCCATTCCCTGTGATCTGTACTGAGTGAGTGTGGAGCTGCCTACAGAGTGCCATGCTGTGAATTTGACACCAGGTCTCCACTTTGTCTCTGAGTGCCAGCACAGTTATGCATTCATCTGAGGTAAGATTAAAACTATTCGTCTTCATATGGGGGGGGGGGGGGGGGGGAGGGGCGGGGGGGTCATTGTTGGAAGGAAAACGGCGAGTAACCCGAGGAAAATGAACAAAATCCCTAGAAAGCAGGTGTGGAAAACCTCTGCCATATGTTCAGGATAGATATTTACATTCCTTTTAAATTTCGGTAAAAAATACTGGCACTGAATGAGCCTTGCAGACAGAACAGAGCAGACGACCTACAGCTAAGCCTTCTCTTATGCATATCTTTTTCTTGTGTGCATATTACACAGGTTCAATGCCTTCACAAAACCTGTATATAGGAGATTACAACAGTGTCCTTGCAAGTGCACTGAATACAGTTGATTTTGTTAATACTTTAATGCTCCTTATTTCTAATAGCTTTTTATTTAGATGGGTACACACTTCAATTTAATCTGCAGCAATGCTGTCACTCCACTGTTCTTTCAGTGTGTCACAGTTTACACTGCTGTGTTTTTTTTCTTTAAGTCTTTGACACTGCTGCTTCAGAGCCATTAATTTTCCTTATCACGCCCACATGTAAAATGAATGACACAGCCGCAGTCACGACTTCCGCTTCTCCACAGAAAGTTAGCATAGAAAAATGATGGGGAAATAAATTAATACTAGGGAAAAGGCCTTCTAATTTGCAAATCAAAGAAATGCAAGTCAGATATTTATAGCAAAACAGCCTTGGGGAAAATATCCCACTTTCTTGTGTTGTGTTCTTTCTTTATTCAGTCCGCTGGCATCTACATTTTCAGAATGTTGATGTAAGTACAAAATGATATCATCAGAACAGAGAGATAGACACATTGACCTTGACTGGGGACAACCTTTTTGATCTTATATAGAAGCCCGGAATTAAAGGCTGGGGGAATTGTTCAAGCAAAGGAAGCATTTGTAGCAATGTGTCATTGGGTGGCACGATGGAGACTTCCGTAGGAAACCCTGGCCTTATCAGCTCATGATGAAAACGAATCCTTGACGAATAGCAAAACAATGCAATCACGCTGACATTTCCCACTGGCCTCACAATTATGTGTGTTTTAATCTGCAAAGCTGTTGCTAGGGGTGATGGATTCCGGAGGAGACTCGGGTGAAGTATTTTTATGGGATCAAAATCCTCTGCTGTGACAGAAAAGAAATATTACAAGAGGGGAATTCATTAATTATGCATTAGCGTTAGTCAGACCCATTTAATTACTATTTTAGCACTCCACATTCTTTATTCTGTCACTTTTGGTGATGAATACAAGCTGGACATTCACTCTGTTAATGTAGTGTTCTGTAGTTTTTCTTAACATACTAAGCTATATTTAGGAGTCTATTTAAAGGAGAGGGTAAAGATCTAGCACTGAAATACAGACATTGTACAAAACCTTTTTGTTATCTTTTTCAGTGCAGAATCTTATGGCCATTTCAAATTTGTCTATTTATTTTTGTACATGTTTTTCTCCCCCCCCTGGCTGATTTTTTCATAAATCAGACAGCATAATCCTCCCCTGACTTTTGTCCAGCTTCTTGTAATCCACCATCACTTTCATCACAGCTTCACAGGCCTGACCCTCCACTGACACTGCATCTAATTGGGTTCTACACCAGCACCCCCGCATTTCAGTGGGAAGAAGACTTGGTGGTCTTGGAAGATCAGCACCACACTTGCTGAGCTTCAGAAAACTTTAGTTTCTTGAAGTCCTCATGGAAGGCAATTCTCCATCTTCCACCAACACATGCCGGAACAGACACCTGGGGCTCAATATTGCACTCGGTGCTAAGCGGCGGTAACCCAAACGCAAATGTCTTTGCTAGTTTCAGACCTACACAGTTCGGGGACAATGGCTAGCCAAGTCGTGGCTAATGACACAACAGTGCCCAAATTGTCAGTCAATCAAAAACTCAAAAAACTACGTCTGGAGTGCTGAAAATGCGCTTTAGATGTTTGGATAAGTCTACAAGACAGCCCTGAGAAGGTTGGAGCGTTCTTTGTGGCATAACAATGCATAACATTGGCAAAGGTCATGGATGTCTCCTGGACATAAATGAGTACACATTACAGGACTTTAGAAGGCGTGATGCTGAGCTGCATGTGCCGATACCAATGAACGCAGATACACCAGCAGCAGTACGGACGAGGAGGGACCAGCTGGCAGAAGGGCTGCTTCATCTGTAGCCTGGCAAGCAAACAGAATGGCTTATTTGATAGAAAAAAAACTATTTATTCAAAACTTTGTCCAGCGTATATTGCATTTATTTGGAAGTTTTAAATCAGATTAATGTATTTTTGCTTGCATGCACCATTATATTAGCAATCCACCAAGGTGCAAACACAGGTGGCTTTTAACCCTATTAACTTTGGCCCACCAGAGGCAATTTCCACCTAGTTTCTACTAGTCTTATTTAAGTGTTAATATCTCAAAAACTATTCAGTGCACATCCATGGTCTCACCCCTTGATCCAAATTTGGTCAATTCTCACCTATTTAGCGGGTGTTCTATTTAAGGCTTTATAACTCCAGGTGTGAGCATCACAGTGGCTTGGAACATGGCTTAAAATTAAACAAGACAGTTGTACCCTTTAAAATACTAAATTATATTAGTTTAATAATTTAGGTGAAAATAAAGTGCCACAAATGCAAAAAAAATCTTGGAAAAAATGCTAAAACTAATTGTTTTTCTTTAGTTTGCAATGAAATACTGAGAGCTTCATATCTGAAACAGGTAAAACTATAAATTTCCTGCATCATACACTCTAGAAGTTTGCTAAATCTGAGGGTGATACGCAGAACTACTACAGAGCTACGATGCAAAATATAAGCAGTGTACCCTGCTGTCCCTGAGCGTCTCCAAATGTATCCAAAACCAAAACATGTGCACGTACATTTTTGTGAGTTTGTGATTCCCGTACCCTACCCCCAACCACTAAACATAACCTCACAGGAGTTCACGTAACTCAGGCTCATGCCTGAACTGTTAAGATAGTGGGCGAGCCCAACCACAGGAGTTCACATAACTCTCTACCGGATGAAGAAAAAAAAAGCATAAAAAAACATAATATTGAAGTGCCACAACCAAAGAAAAGTTATGTGGCCACAACCGTCAATATACGATGCAAAAGGCTACGTCAATATACGACGCAAAAGGCTACCTTTGGCATCGCATAGCGACGCTTGGGCAGAAGTGTCGCTATGTGACGAGTACGCATGAGACCACGTTGGTTTTGGCTAATAAAACTGCATCATTTTCAAGTGGGGGTTACTATCTTTTCATCAGAATGGGGTGATAAATATCTATGGGTCTAAACACCTATCCAAAACCTGTCATAAAATGAATAAAATATTTTGTGTCCATTATAAAGCATATACACATTCATACTCACTCCGAGGAAAACTTGACATTCATCTAGCACATATGCACAGTAAATTTGAATTTGAGTATTTTTCGTTCCGAGTGACAAATATTGCCCAGGCAGATACTACGCCATACAGTGTATATTATAGGATTCCAATAAAATAATATTCCACCATTAGGAAAATGCTGGCAAATATTCTAGCTTCTGGGTAAATCAAACATAAAACATGACTGAGCCACCTATGAACGCATACACAAAATGTATCATGGTAACTATGGTATCTTCTGTTCTGATCCCCTCCCAAAATCCATGTAGGCAGGCAAGGATTTTCTCTGGCCTTGCTGACGGGTTAGTAAATTAGTAAAAACTTAGAAAATAACAGGAAATAACTCTTACGCCTTGGCGAGTGAATGTACATTCTAAGTTGCTTGTGCAAAACCCAATTGATAAAATTAGAAATTCTGTTACGGCCAGCTGTAATTTATTGTTCAAAGCATCAAATAAGACATGGGAAACACCATTGCTAAGGCTATAATGTCATATATTGGATGAAATAATCATCAATGAAACCATAATGAACTGGAATGAATGAGACAGATTTGCAGAGCGTGGGGGGTATTGCGCATCAACGTTTCTCATAGTGTAATAGCAATACATAGTGTAAAGTGTTGTGTATTTCTCACACGGATTGCCCCAGACAATAAATGACCACTGAATTTTGAAAGGGACATCTCTATGCGTAAATCCAATGGTAGGATTGGATACATGGTTTATTATTGAGTTTATCGGGGTTGTAATATGTTGTGAGCTCAGGGAATGTTTTGAGGCATTGGTGGTTTATTGTTTTGTCTGTGCTGTGGGTCTGCTGAGCCAGCGCTCGATATTCATTTGTAAGCTGTTCAATTTTATTGTAGGTTTTGTGTATTCTGACTTCATGACTTTCAAACCACCAGATCATTTTGACCAGACTCTTGCCATTTTCATAGATTAATGAGAGCTGTGTCTCCAAACGCATATCCATCAACAACTCCTTGAGCTCTGTTAGCACCATTTCCACAAATCTGGAATAAAAATGGACGCATTTTGAATGGTACTCTGCAGCTGCATACTAACTGCCCCATGTAGTTTTACATGTTTCATGCACAAGTTGTATTGACAGAGAAGAACATTGCTTTACAATCACGCCCCTAATATGCTCCGTGAAGCTCATTTTCCGGCGTGCACAAGGTTTAAAAACCTTCTTGAAAGTGGCCACGAGTCCGTCAACTTTAGGGAAATTACTTGCCCCAATACTATTCCCTAGTGCCACAATATGGGCATTGCAAGTTAAAGGCACTGAATTTGGCAACAAGCTTTTAAGCACGTCTTTATATGCTTTTAACATATAACTCACGTTGTTGGACACAAATGCAGTCACATTATTTAAATCAATCCTCTATGCATTTATTTATGCCATCCGCAGCTGAGGGAGGAGTAATTCAGGGCAGGTAAATTCAATGTATCAGCAAGGACAACTTTCAGCTCAGTTGTGATGTATTTTCCTTGAAGAACAAATAAAATATATAAAACAATCGCCTGTCCCATCTGCTGATTTGTCTGTGACCACAGATATGCTGTGGTTTGATTCGACCAGTTCATTCATTTAGATTTTATGCAAAGCAGGGTCTGCGGCTGTTTAACTGATGGAATTGCCCCCACTGTTTATTACATGCTTGTTTAAAAATGCAAGTAATTTGGGATTGATCACTTTTTCAAGTGGAATATTGCCACTTAGCAATGCATCTGTTAAATCCTGAATGACATCCTGCCACTGCTCTTTTCCCCTACTGACTGATGATTCCCCCTTAGTGGTGATCTCAGACTTTAATTTACGTTTCTTTGTTTTTAAATGTTGGTCTATTGTGCGATTTATTACATTACAAGTTGAGCAAAATAAATTAAATCCGTAAATAAGTGTCATTTTAATGTGTCATTGTTTCATTTTAATTTGCCATCCATGTTAATTTTTCTTTCTCTGACTCATGTATTACGTCAGCAAATTGTTTTCATAAGTGTCTCACTTAACCACTGAATTAAAAAAAAATTAAAAATTCTCTGAATTGTATAATTAGTGACTTGATTCTGTGCCTACTGGGCCCACTGGACAATAACAATTGAATTACAAGTTTAAATCCATGACAGTCACGTGCAAGCACCCTCTGCTGCTAATTTTAATAATTTAATATGCATGTCGCTTCGACTGTGTGGCCCTCCCACAGAAAATGTGACTTTTCGATTATTGGGCCCTATCTTGGCGATCTTGGCGCTTGGTCTAAGCGCATGGCGTAAAGTCCATTTAGGGCGTGTCCAAGTCCACTTTTGCTATATTAACGGCGTGTTTTTTGGGCGCTAAGCACGGCGCAGCGTGCAAGTGGGCTGAACCTAGTCTCTTCATTAATTATAGGTGTGTCTTGGGCGTGACATGCAATAAACCAATCAAAATGTCATATCCCATTCCCTTTAAAAGCCTGCTTTTCCACCTTGGCGGATTGCAGGCTTTTAAAGGGAATGCTTGTGCGTGTTTAGTGCGATCAAGGAATAGGCTATATGGATCAATAGTAGCCTATGATAAATATTATTCGGACAAACCATTATGAGTTCCCGGTAATTCCCGACAGTGCTGTTATTCTACAAAATATATGCGGTTAAATTCAGTTAAAGGCACCTGCAACAGCTGAGAATAAGCTACCAATGGCTTCCGTCTCACCTTAGAAAACGCCAAATTAGCCTGCTTGTTTAACGAATTTCGTTTGATTATGCAATGAAGCAATGAACTCATGTTCAAGCTTCATCCGAAGTTCATTACCTGCATTCTAATTTTGATTAATAAAATAAATAACGTTATTTTGCCTTAATGATGACAACAAATACAATAAAGCTGTCAGGTTGGCAACCCATAGGTTCACGCATATTTTCCCTTCTTTTATAATGTCCTGCTTATGGAAATGTGACCAACCAGTTTTACTGGTAGCGTAATGCTTTAAAACAATCCACTTTCCCAGGAAGACCGTTAAAAGTGCGATTTACAGCAGGGGAAACAGACCTGCTCCTCTAAAGCGCACATGCACATAATGGTATTTAAATTAATTGTGAATTAATTGTAACGTGCTGCAAATTTGTTTTTGTTTCTAATTAGACGCTTAGTTCTCTTTAAAATATTTTGTTCAGTTATGGAATAACAGGTGAAATCAACGGGGTTTTAATAAGCTGAGGGTATGGAAACCTTGTCACTGTAATTTAAAAAAATATGAAGGACGAAGAACAACGAAGGTTACAATTCAGTTAACATGGTGACATTTACGTATCTCTGTTTTTTAACCATAGGCTATCGAAAAAAAACCTTATGCATAGCGAATCCGCTGTAGCCTAGGCTATTTGAAAAACAATAAAAGCAATATTCACTGGACAAGGTTTTAAACCTTTTTCAGTCACAAACCATTCTATTTACCTACAGGCTGTATTCCTAGATAAACAGACCTGTATTGTAATGACATCTGAAGCACATTTTCAAAACTCAAATGTCCGTCTATTGCAGTGCGCGAGTTTTCCATTGAATGACAATTCACGCATTAGGCTTGATATAGGTGTTATCAGCTCCTTTGTAACGGATAGCCATTGTCCCGTACCATCGCCCATCGCCTGGATGTTGATGGAGTGGGCTGAGAGCAATGTAATGTGGCATCGTTTCCCTTCGCTGAGGGAAAGGTACGTGGACCTATGGAACCTTTTATTATTATGCATTTTTGACAGAGCCTACACAATAATAATATTTTGCATTGTGATCTAGATATTTTAGTCATGCTTGTGCGCGCCCTGTGTGTAACAGACAGGATGGTACACGCGTTGTGCACACGCCTATGTAGACGCACTTATATGTGCCGTTAAAATAACATGTAAACAACTGCGACATGACTTTAGACCAGGTTTGTGGTGGTTCTGGCGCAAGCGCTTTCTGCTGGCTCAAGATAGCAATACGCCAGAAAGAATCCTGGCCACTCCTCGTCTTAAGACCAACACGCCCAGTTCACTTGTAATGGGCGCAAGAATACATGGTAGTTAAAGGACGTGAACGCAAGGCGTTATTATGAACCATGCGCCGGGTGTAAGATAGCAAAGACACTTGCGTTTGGGTTAGCGTCGCTTTGCGCCGGGTGTAAGATAGGGCCCATTGAGTGTAAGGTTGCTTGCTAACAAATCTTTTATTTGTCAAAATTTTATTATGTCCATTAACCACATTTTTTATGATTATGGAATCATGGTTGGAACAAAATGACATTACTGCTCTTAAATGAGGCCATATAAGGACAATACAATTTTACAATTTTAAATCCTCTTACATTTCGCTAGGGAGTTTTACAATTTTGGAATCAGTCCCCCTATTTATACGGGGCAAATTTAATATCCTATGCATTTTAATCTATAGACCCCCTGAATCTACTACCGGTTTTCTGAGTGAATTTTTTGTACTGCTCAACAAAGGCAAGTCTACTCTCACATTCTCAATTCTAACTCTGCTGCAAATTTATCTGAAGCTCTCACCTCCACTGCTCTGGAGCTACAGCACTCACTGAAAGTTGTTAAATTGATGAATAAATGTAATAGTACCGGCTCTTTAATTCTTGATAAAATCATGCCATTGAAGTTGAGGAAGGCAAATAAACATTCTGTGCCTTGGATAACTGAAGCCACAGCTCCCATTTGAATCAGTATTGAACCCTCTTATGAGAAATGTGGACAATTTTAAAGTTTTTGTTGACAAGGTATTAAATATCAGAATGCAGATTACCCCAACTGCTCAGGATATGGCAATCCCAATAACTATGATCCCTCCCTTTGAATTATTTGAAGTGGTCTCTGGTCAAACATTAGTTGATGTCATTGCTAAGATGAAACCTTCTTCCTGTGCACTTGACATGCTTCCCATCAGATTCCTGAAGTATTTGCCTTAGTCTGTCCTTATATACAGGCGATCATAAATGGCTCATTAACCACTGGAACTGTCCCCTCCTACTTTAAAAATGTTATCATTCAAACCCTCTTGAAAAGGCCTTTATTAGACCCAAATATATTAGAGACCAACTTCTAAATGTTTATTTTTAACTAAGGTCCTGGAAAAACTGGAGCTGACCAGCTGACTGCTTTCATGAATGGAAAGGGTCTCTATGCGCGATTTCAGTCTGTTATTAGAACCCTCCATAGCACTGAAACTGGAGGCTGTAGGGGACTCCTCCATTTTAGTTCTTTTAGACCTCAGCAGTGCATTTGACATTGTTGATCACCATATCCTGCTTGATCATCAACAGTCTCCGGCACTGTTTATGGTTTTACTCGTATTTGCAGGACAGAACGTTTAGCGTGGCCATTGATTCCAGGTTACTTTCCTAGGGCCAATTTTATTTTCCATTTATATGTTGCCTTTAGGGAATATTATTTGAAGACAAAACATAAGTTTCCATTGCTATGTGGATGATGTTCAGCTATAGCACTCCATAAACACTAGCCATTTAAAACGGTTAGCCTCACTCCACATCTTAAAGACACTCAGAATTGGTTGTGTTTAAACTTTCTACAACTAAATGCAAACAAATTTGAAATACTTATTTATCATTGGCCCTAACTGTTTAGGTGCCCAAATTGTGAATGAATTAGATCCCTGTCACACAATATAACATCATTGGTACAGTCTTATTTTCTACAATTTAGAAGACTAAAAATCAGATATTTTATCCCTAAACAATCTGGAGCTTGACATTCTTGCTTTTATTTAACCATGCCTTGATTATTATAACTATCTACCTTTCTTACTCAACAGAATCTATTCAGATTGTAATTAGTTCAGAAAGCTGCTTACAGATTCCTCACCAAGACTAATATGAGAGAGCATGTCATTCTGGTTTTATTTACAACTGTTTCATCCGATTGAGGACAGCATATCCCTCTCAATGGTGTTTGCAATTTCTTATTGGATGCTTTGAACAATAACAGCATTTTTAGTTTGATCAGTTTAGTATTACGCGGACAGCTACATAAAATGTATTTGCTCACTGAGGCGTAATTGTTTTTGCTTGCTTTTACCGCCAGGAGTTTTTGTGTCATGCACAAAGTAGATGTCCTAACAGACTTGCCAACACTATAGTTTGCTAACATGAAATCTGTGGAGTGGTTAAAAATGAGTTTTAATGACTTCAACCTAAGTGTATGTAAACTTCTGACTTCAACTGTAACTATGGTATGTTCTTCTGAACCATTCCCAAAATCCATGTAAGCAGGTGAGGATTTTCACTTGCCATGCTGACGCGTGCATAAAATAGTAAAAACTTGCGAAGATAACAGGAAACAACTATTACGCCTCAGCGAGCGAATGTACATTCTAAGCTGTTTGTGTAAAACTAAACTAATTAAACTACACTGCCTGGCCAAAAAAAGAGTCGCCGTTGCACCCGTCATGCATAGTGCCCACTGTACAAGCCTCTGGAGGCAGTGTTATGATCTGGGGTTGCTTCAATTGGTCAGGTCTAGGATCAGCAAGGTTATGCAGCAATAAAATTAAGTCAGTACCTGAATGTACTGAATGACCAGGTTATCCCATCAATGGGCATATTCCAGGATGACAATTCCAAGATTAATTGGGCTCAAATTGTGAAAGAGTGGTTCAGGGAGCATGAGGAATCATTTTCACACATGAATTGACCACCAGAGTCCTGAGCTTAACCCCATTGAAAGTCTTTGGGATGTGCTGGAGAAAACTTTACGGAGTGGTTTGACTCTCCCGTCGTCAATACAAGATCTCGGCCAAAAATGAATGCAACTCTGGACGGAAATAAATGTTGTGACGTTGCATAAGGTTGTCAAAACAATGCCATGACGAATGCGCGCCATAATCAAAGCTAAAGATGGTCCAACAAAATATTGGAGTGTGCGACTTTTTTTTTGGCCAGGCAGTGTATAAATTCCATTACACCCGGCTGTAATTTATTGTTTAAAGCATACAATAAGACATTGCAAACACCGTTGATAAGGTTATAATGTCCTATATTGGATAAAATTTGATACAATTAAACCAGAAAGAACTGGAATGAATGAGACAGGTTTGCAGAGAGTGGGGGGGGGGGGGGGGGGGGGGGGTATTACACGTCGACTTTTCTTATTACAGTATTCAGTGTAATAGTGTTATAAAGTCTTGTATATTTCTCAAACGGATTGTCCCAGACAGTACATTACTACTAAATTTTGAAACGGACATCTCTATGCGTAAAACCAATGGTAGGATTGGATATTTATTTCATATTTAGTAGCAGATATTGATAGTAGAATGACATGCTATGATCACACAAGAATTTCACATTATTTTGCATTTGAGTGAACAGAGCTTTTCATGGCTTTGTTGGAATACGTTCGGGCTATTGTTGGGTTTATGTTCTAGCTATGACAGAATACAAATTTTAGGTGGTGAAAAAATATTTTTATGATCTCACATATAGACGCTATTGTCCACTGTGTCACGCATTGGTAGGTATAGTTGAAGGTGAGACTGGGTGGGGGGGGGTTGCTCGTTAAATGGACTTGCCATGTGTTAGGATCCTGTATCTGTGTTTATTTGTTATTATTTTTCCTGTTTTCTTTCCCTCGCGATTGTTAGTCCGCGTTCCATGTTTCTGAGATTCCACCCCGTCTTTGTCATTGCACTATTCGGGTGATTTTGGGAACATTCAGGTTTCTTCTGTATTTCGTATATCTCGTTTTCTTCCTTCTGACTTTATTTATATTTGTATATAATACTAATGTACTAATCATACTAACTGTTAGATTAGATTTAATACTAACCTGCTAACAAACTAACATGTATATAATACTAACCTACTAACATTAGGGTTCTAGAGTTCACTACTAACATTACTAATTCATCTTGAGTTTCTACCTGCAGCTGTCATTTCCCTCCTCGTTGTCCTATCCCTGCATCGATCTGTGATTTCGCATTCTCTGCATATGTGTCCACTTTCGTGTTCTTCTAATCTGAGCTGTGCACTTGTTTACCTGCTAACTCCAGGCCGTTTGTTATCATTGTGTCTATGTGTATTCCAGTCCGTGTCTTACGTTTCCCCTGTCATTGTTTTATTGGTCCCTGTTAACCCTCACTGTTCTCACCTGTGAGCAATCTCCCCTCCCTGCTTCTACACACCTGATTCCCATTATGTCTGTCTCCCTCTGTGTATATATACCTTGTCATTTCAGTGTTCTTCGCGAGTTCTTCTTATGATATTCTGCTTCTGTGTTACCGTCTGTTTTTCTGAGTTTCTGCCCGAGTTGTTTTGTTTATTCTGTTTTCTAGTTTTTGTTTCCCAAGTCCTTTGCCTATTGTTGTTTTGTTTTGTATCCAGTCTGTTTTGTTTTCTTTGTGCTCCTTCTACGCCTCCCCGGTTTTTGACTCCTGCCTGTGTTCTCGCAACCCTGTCTTTGGATCCTGATTTTGTGCTTTTGCTGTGCCTTCCCGGTTTGACCCCTGCCTGTTCCTTGACTACTCTTTTGGACTGTGTTTTGTACCTTTGCCCTGTCTCCCTGGTTTTTGACCCAGCCTGTTTTACCATGGATTGCTGCCTTGCCCAGATTAAACTTTGGTTTTTTCTCACACCTGCCTGCGTTTGGGTCCTTCCCCCCACGACCCCTAACACCATGCAACAATAGTGACACTTAAACTCCGTATTCGGCAAAGTTGTTATGAACCGTGTACTAATAAAGATGAAATATGGAGTTTGTTTCCTCTTATAGTTTGGTTGCAGGAGAAATTAATATCTTAGTTGAGCAAAATCTTGGCACCACTGCCATGACCACTTGACGGTCTGCGCGAAGTGGTTAAATTATTCCGCAACATGATGCATTTGAATCCGTCCTGCATCTTGTTTTTTGTGTGCTTTGCAGCTTTGTTTATTTAATTATTTATGGGCTTTTGCTTTGTTAGGACATTGTGTGCCTCAATCTCTGCTCTGCCACATGGCCACTTCACTGAATGTGTCAGCCCTGCTTTGGTTTGTCCCATGTACTTAAAGCAGAGAGACATTTGCACCCCAGAGCATGAGGTCAAGGAGAAGTTCATCAGCTTTAAGGGAATGTGAAAAAAAGCTTACAAAAATTGATTTGCTTTGACAGGAACCACTTTTAGGACCTGATAGGACCACTTTTGATGCCTGGTATTCTGAAACCTTGAAGTCAAGCAAAGATTCACCTGTAAACGTAGTGAAATACCATATTCTAAAGACATATAAACTTAAAACAATAAAACCAAGCAATCTGCCATTAACACTAATGCACCTTTACAGCATCATACCTTGGACCATTATAACCTTTCATTTCAAGGGCAAGTGAATTCATCGTTCAAACAGAGATTCATAGCAAAACCGTTTTACGTCCATGTAAACTCATGTAAAACAATGTAAAAGTATGAATTCCCATTCAATAATTTTATTTCATTTTGTGATGTTTTTGCATACACTTTGGAGGGTCAGGCAGGTAAGGAATTGATCTCAGCTGGCGCCTAATGATGTCACTGGTCACAGTGACATTTTTTGTAATGGGTGACAGTCCCATTTAGCTTGGGCGACAGTCACCCTATGGTCACTGATCACACTGCTCAGAGTTTATTGAACTTTGACCTGCTCTCTGGAGGTGTTATGGTAAAGATTGTCTTGGACAGCCCTGCTCCAACCCCAACTAAAGTTGTTAGCTGACCACTTACTAGAATGGATGATCAACTGTTTGTTGAAAAGGTGGGGGGGTGGGGGGGGGGGGGTGGGGGGTGGGGCGACTTTAAATATGCCAATAAAAGACAGTCAGCTAGTCAGCAACTGCTAAAAATGTAAACACTTGCTTTAAGCAGTGAGTACTAACATACTGCATATTAGATAATAATCTTAGCCAACTAGCTACCCAGGCAACACACTGTATCAAACAAAACAGTTTTCACAGGCATAGAAAGAAAAAATACTTGCAATATTTTTCATTTTTGTTCTAAAACCAAAGGTATTAAGTTTAGCTCTTGAAATCAATATTTCTTTATCAGAAATAATTAGTTTGATAGTTTTGACACAAATCTGATTCCATAGCAGAGCAATGGTAGGCAACGTAGCTGCAACAAGCTGCATTGAAAAAATCTCCCGCAGACGGAGTGTGATAGAGCGCCTACATTGGCCCTATGTAGCTGTGCTGTCTGGGTAGTTAGATACCTCGTGGCAATAGCATACAAAGCAGCACATCTTATAAAACTGATATTATGTTAGCTAGTTAAGGTACCTCTGGATACTTCGAGTAACTCACTGCATCTGAATACAAGCTACACTGCCCTCATGATGGTAACATTATATCCCAAGAATATAATGTTTCATTAATGTTTTCATTTTAATTTCATTCTGATTTCTATCACATATGCTGTTGTCATATGATACAGCGCAGTCCAGCATAGTTGATTGGTGAAAGATTTCATGAACTTAAAATACAATTAAATAATGATATTTCAAAATGAATATTGAGGCTACAGAATGTAACAGTGTATTTACAGATTTTTCAGTACACTCTTTCACTAACTCAGAGCTTCAATCATTCCACTTTAGCCACAAACAGATGGACATGTGTGAACATCCTAATTAGGATGCGTTTAAATGGGAGTGTTACATTAAGTACAACATACTGATACAGGCTAGCACAATGAAGGGCATAGTATTGCGTGGGCTATTGATGAAGGGCATTCATTGTCCTATCCAGGAGGGGGATGGAAATGCAAACCAAGAAAAACACAGTCTTGAAAGATTTTTTATTTGGATGATCATCACCCAGTTTGCAGTATAGTAAAATATTAAATAGCCCACGCAATACTAGGACACCTGGAGTGGGTTCCAATAGTGTGGGCATACATTCAATAAAACAAAATACAGAATAAAGTCATACAAGATATTGAAATTAGATCACCTTAGTTGGTGGTGCAACCTTCACAAAAGACAGAGACATGATTTCAATAACAATCAACTGCAAGTATTACTGTACAAATGTATCAACGCAGAATAATTACACAGAGACATACAAAACATTCAAATTAAACCAAGATTTAAGAATGGAAACAGACAAGGACATTTTTAAAAACAAAGGTGAATGATTAAGATGTAAATTAAGTTGCTATAGCAAATACAGCATAGACAAATCCTTCATGTTCAACATCTGTACATTTGTTCTACCAGATTATCCTAATAAATTCTATATATTATAACATATTTTATAGGGAAAAGCATTTTTGTACTGTATTTAGAAGACATTTTCTATATAATATTTTAACATTTTTGGCTGCTTTTCTTATTTTATATTATATTGAAGTACGCAACCATTCCCAATACCCCCAATACACATACCTCCCAAAGGGATTGCATATGCAAAGTTTTACAGTAAGAATTTAAGAATTTAAATCTGAATGACAATCTGAAATAAATATGAAAAATTAATGACATAATAGCAAGGGAGCAATAAAATATCAAGTTGCAGTCTTATTTGAGGATAAATTAAGCCTTATTAGGCCGAGTCCTGGTATATTGTTTAAGAGGATATCCAAAAGTAGAGAAAATTAACTTTTCATCATGCTGGATTTATTAAATATTAAGAAGAAATCCACACTAGGCACATCCTTGGAGGTTTCACCAAATTACTTTGTGATCAGGCCAACACATTAACACTGCACATTAACACATAAGCTGCACAGAGCATGTACATTGTCTGGAATGCATTATTGGTCAGATGGGAACATTTAGACTATTAGCTTTCCTGCAGATACAACTATTGTGTGGGAAAGGGGGAAATAATATATTCTGAGACATTGCTCACAGAATATAATGGGCATCTGCCTATGATTCTTACTTTTTACATAAGAAAAGAAAATTTTAAAAAAGTGATGACGAGAACGGGCCATTGGCTCATCTTTTTGTTTGTGCAAATGAGAAAAATAATCAATCAACAAAATAAATAAGTAAATAATAAACAGACACATAACACGGTTCTATTGTATTTCCAGTGGCAGAGATTTCAGTGCCTTCAGAAATCAACCCCATTAAAATATCACATTTCAACATTATTTGACTGAATGAAAGCAGGTTTCAATCATATCTTCTTTTTTATTTGAAAGTTCAAAATCGGTTTGCAGTCAACTGATGAAACGCAGAAGCAGAAAATAGTGGCCAGACACCTATGATGCGATGAAAGGAAGAGTGATGGTACAGTCGCTCAAATGAAAGCAGGTTTAGGTACATGCTTACATTCTTATAAACACATAATGGAAATATAGTAAATGCATGTACTGCAACTGGAAAACCCCAAATGCACAAAACTGTATAATTTCCACAATAAATAATATTTCTTGGGATTAATTAGGATTCACCTGCCATATACGTAAATACTAATAAATTGGCTATATACTGTTACTGATCTTCAGCTAGTCAGAAAAAGAAACGTATAACCTCCTAGGGTAAAACTTTTGTGTGGCTTATTGCATACTCAATAACAATATGTTTTGTAGAGTAAAACCGCAGAGATGAGAACTTCAGCATTATGTACTGACTGGACAACAAAACCAGAAGTAGCATATGCAGCTACACCTCCTCATTAATTCAAGTTCCTAATTATGAATTATCTTTGTTATTACCACGTATTCGAAAAGGTGAGCATGAATCGGAAACTTTCTACAGTGAGCACCATAATTCATTGGACAGTGACACATTTTTTGTAATTTTGGTTCTGTACTCTTCTAGCACTGAGTTTGAAAGGATACAATGACAATGAGGTTGAAGTGTAGACTGTCAGATTTAATTTGAGGGTATTTTCAGCCATATCAGATTAACTGTTTAGAAATTATAGAACTTTTAGTACATAGTCCCCCCCCCCCACATTTTCAGGCATTAAAAATATTGGACAGTTAAACATAATGAAGAATAAAGTAATCATTTTTAATATTTGGTCGCATATCCTCTGCATGCTATGTTGTTTCTCCTGACAAATTTTCCTATTGAACTCTATGGAAAAATAAGTCAGGCGAAAAAAAACCTTCAAATTATCCATCCATATCTACTGTATATCTGGCAGCAGAGTAATGGGTTAAGGCTTGTTTGATACGTCAGACCCTTGATGACTTAGAGCCATTTAGCCAACCATGCGTTCCATACTGTTCCAGTGTAATTTACAGCTAAATCTAGTCCCACCCCCCAATTCCCATAGAGATCCATTCAAATGCAGAGAGGTTATAGTATCGCTTACCAGAAAATAAGATATCAAGAGCCTTTTGATATTGTTGGTTCACAGACATCAGGAGGTCACGGCATGCAAATGATATGCGGCCACATACTTTATTCTACATTATGTTAAACTGTCCAATATTTTTGATGCCTGAAAATGGGGGGGGGGGGGGGGGGGGGGGGGGGGGGGGCTGTGTTGAAAAGGTTCTATAATTTCTAAACGGTTAATCTGATATGGATGAAAATACCTTCAAATTAAAGGTGACAGTCTGCACTTCAGCCTCATTGTCATTGTAGTCTTTCAAACTATATCTTTCTGTTTGAAAGGGTTTTCGAAAGGGAACACTTTAATCGAGGGAGCAGCATATACGTATTAAACAAAAACAATGGTATCAACTTGTGTACAATATTTTACTCGTTGACTGATTGATTTATTCATTAACTGCAGCTTAAGTTGAGCAAGGTAGTCAGAAACCACCTACTCATCAGCAGACTGCCGCTTCCCTTCCAATGTTCCCTCACTGATTCCATGCCTTCAATGACAGAATCACCTCTTTCTTTGAACTTACAAGGCCATAATTTTGCGGTCAAGGTGCAATTTCATAGTCTAGTGATAAATTGTGGTGAATTAAGATGAGATAAAATACGTATTGTCGACTTTTGTTATATTTCACAAATGCACTAAATGATGCTCCACAGCCAACACGTCCATCCCAGTCAATTGAACTTGTAAGAAACCCGAAGGAGCATACACAACTATGCCTTATCAATGCCAAGCTCTTTACATTGATAAGCACTATAAATATTATAACAATGGTAGAAAGGGGTATGTCTCAGCACTATTGCTAAAGAAAACAATTTGGAAAAATAAAGTAATTGATCTGTGAGGGGACGTGTAAGGTTCGGAGAATCAAACGCGACCAATAAGGATTTCTAAAAGCGTATCTAGAGAAAGATACGCCACAAAACGCGGAATAATCCGCACCAGGACTGGGATAACACAGGATAGGGAGCAAAACTTCCCTAGCACAAAACAAAACAACCTCCAAAAACTGAGGCGATCTCGATAAACAGCGAGAATAACTAACATAAGAACCTCACGCACAAAAATAATTAGGCGTAACAAGATGAAACAAAACAAAAACGAGTGAAGGAAAGGAATAGAAAAGAAAACCTGTTAGCCAAAGCTCTTGTGGAAAAAGAGCTGAACACAACTGGCAACAGGTAAAAAGAATAAATGATAAAGAAAGATTGGAAAGGAACGATGAAACCAATCTAATCCTAAATCTTTATAACCGGACTTGCTGCGTTTCCTATTAGTAAGAACCAGAAATGCAGCGACCGAAATTCCTATAGGCCTACCTTTACCTACTTCGTATGTCAACATAGCAAAGACAATCTCGAAGTGCGGAAATGCGGAAGTCCTGAGGTATTTATAGCCCGCATGAAACGCGAAACAGGTGAAGGGAATGATTGTCGGGCAAGACGCGAAAACCGGAATGGAGGCGGAAAAAATCCGATAGTGTCATGACGACGCCCAAAAGGAAACCAAAAACGTCGAAAAGCAAAGGCTGCAAATAACCATGACATGATCGGTCTCAAAGGGTGATTTGTCGTGAATATGCAAAATGAATTACTCTGTATTACTGCAAAAATTGTGTATTATTAGTGCAGTCTATTAGTAGCACCCAACTATCACAGTTACACTGTAGACACATTCATATGTGCAGCAGAAAAACATAAATCGATAATTACCCCAATATTTTTTCAATACTCTTTGTACACAGATGCTCTCACAAATAAGTACAGCATTGGAAACTTTTGGAACTGGATGTTATGGTCAGATGAGACAAAAATTGAGTGATGGGTTTGGCATCAGAAGAAGGATGCTCCTTGTTAAAAAGGTCAAAATGTATTTTTCCTTGCCAGAGCCCATCATTCCATTGACCTTAAAAAGAGGACCCATGGAAGTAGAACAACAGCAAAGATTCACCACCATATTTCACTGTACGTATGATGTCGTTTTCAGCAGAGGCGTCCTTCTTCCGATGCCAAACCCACCACTGGTGTGCATGGCTAAAAAGCTCAATTTTGGTCTCAACATTGCATAACACCCAGTTCCGATCGAAGTTCCAGTTATACTTAGCAATCTCCATATACGTACTTTTGTTATTTTCCTCAATTGGGGCAACCCTTCCAAAAAGCCTATTGATATGGAGGTGGTGTCTGATGGTAGATTTAGAGATGCCATCATACTGTGTAGATTTCCAACTGTGGCCCTTGACTTCTTCTTTGCCTCCAAAACCATCTGTCAAGATGCACTTTAGTTCTGTACCAGGCATGCTCTTAATTATTTTTTCATGATTCATTTTGATATTCTTACAAGTGTAAGACTCATTACTAGTTTACAGTTACTGTTTACCGAGGCCCAGGGCATGAATGGGATGCCTTAAGCACCAATTTCAAACATCAGCATATGTATCTTCGATGATTTTTAATGAAAACTGGTGTAAAACAAAAAAAGAGTGTTTAATCATTCATTGTATTCTTTTGCCTTACTTGTTGCTGTAAAGATGATATGTCACCCAATTGTGGAATACAATTTATATTTGAAAACACATTTTGATTACAGTATAATATAATGTAATACAAATGGAAAACACTATACTGCTGAAATAAAATGTAATTAAAAAAAGGAAAGTAGGTAGAAGGTACAAATATAAAACAGTGGAATTTGTTATATACGTAATACGTACACTGTTATAAGCAGCAAAATGACATTAAAAGGTCTGGGGGTGTAACCTATTCAAAAGTAGAGCACATACTTAAATAATTAGGCTGCCTATATTCCTGTAGCAATCAATATAAAAATACAGTACATATTGGATCTGATTAATAAATAATGGAAATTAATAATAATAGCCTGTTAAAGAGGCAAGGTGTCCTGTATGCTATAAACCTACTGCAATCTAAAAGTTGTAGATATTTTTTATATTATATATTGATTACAATACACAAACTGAAAACACTATAATGCTGGAGTAACGTGTAATTTAAAAAAAGGAAAGGCTAAGTAGTATGTGCAAATGTAACATTAAGTGGAATCACTGCAAAGCAAAGTGGCATTAAAAGATCTCCGGGTGTAATTTTGTGGTAATATGGAAAATATTGATGGAACATGGAATTGCCTTGCTTGCTATGTGCATTTCACATAAACCTGCATCCCATGTTCTCAGTCACTGTGGACCCAGAACAAAAGCTCATATAATCTTTATAATACGTATGGATCAGTGTTACCATGTACGCATTTTATATTGACACATTTCTAGAAAAAAAACATAAAATTCTTCACTCTTCATGTTGTTTTAGTTTTGTTTCCTTAAATATTTATGGACGACCTTAATGCTTCTTGCAGAGTGCAGCTGGCCACAGATTGGGTGGATGACCAAATCGGATTTAATGGTTGTTAACTGCAACAGGCTAATTGAAATGAAGCCCATGCATGCCTCTATGGGAAGAGGCTGGGGCTGTGCTCATTACAGTGCATTTATAGAAACTGAGGGCAAATGTGTTTGATTCGATGCAAACTGACTGTGTTCCAAAGGAGGCTGCGCGAATGAAGGGGTATGAGATTTTAAAACGCCTATTAACACAACACTTCAGCCCGGGTGACAACTTGCTGTCACAGCGCTGAAAACTTATTCCCAATAATCGGCTCAGTCACGGAAGATGTGCATGTTCACTTTTTGATACTGTATAATATACTGCCTATGTCTTTTAAAAAGTAGAACCTAGCAATTGTGGTACTGCCCTTCTCAATCAGGTCTCTCCATTCAGAAGGACAAGAACATTTCAGTCTCTGAGAAAATATGAAAAGTGAGAACCTTGACAGCAGAGCAAATCACGTAATAAGCGTTAATGAATGCAGCCATTACACGTCTCCTGTCCATTACTGCAGACAAGCAGTCACGTGCTTCTGTGTCAATGCTGCCATATTATACTTTCAGTCCTTTCTTTATGTGAAGTAAATAAAGTATGATAAACTGATGTTCGCCAATTCATCTGCTAATAGCTGGATTAATTGTGCCGTCAGTAATGAAAGGGCTTCTGGCTGCACCTTCCGTCATCCGCGTAACCTTATTCACTGTAAAACAAGGAATATCAATACCACACTGTCCCCAAAAAATATGATTACAGATTACTCTTCCTAGGGAAAACTAAAGCCACAATACTGCAATGATAGTTTTCTCTCTGCAAACCTACTCAAACGTAGAGCACACACCTAAATAATTAGGCTGCCTTGTAACAATCAATATAAAAATGCAGTTTGGGTATGAAATCTATTGTGAAATCATTAATAACAGCCCATTAAAGCAGCAAGGTATCCTGTATACTATAAATCTAGTTAAATATAATAGTGGTAGATATTTCTGTACCTAGCTCATATTTTCCAAGGTATTCAGCTGATGTTCAAACAAGCCTTATCTGAAAGAAATCCCCAGACAGGATAAAACATCCCTTATAGCTCTGATATCAGACTGTTCTTTCTTGTACCACACTTTGGCATATCCTCAGAGAAATACTATGTCCCTTTGTACATAGGACAAGCATCTTGCAGGCCTTTGTTCTCATTACAAATCAATTTTTATTGCAAAGAGCAAAAATACATATCAGCCAGAAGGGAAGAATTAAAAAAAAATGGTTTACAATACAGTGCGATCTGTAAACATAGGCCTACCCTTTGTGGTATGTCTGCTGTCTGCATGTTCAACAATAAACACATACAATAGAATTATTCCTGGATATTGAAATTTGAGGAAATCACTCCTTCAGATTCAACCACTTACATATTTTTTTTAAAGAAAAGTATATTATTATTATGATCACATTTTGCAGAAGTAATATTAACAATTAATATTAACAATCAAAGCTTCTAGGTTTACATCTGCCAGGAGCCACAGGCTATGGCTGTCATTACACAAATGAACGTAATACACCTTTCATGATTTCAAGCCTTGGCAAGTATCTCCCACTTTCCACACAATTACAGCAGAGGGTCAGTCATTAGCCATTAAAATCTGCCCGGGACGGCGCCGAAAAACCTCGTCCATCACGCGCCCCTCAGCACACGGCATCAGCCAAACACGCAAAGAGGAGCAACTGCTGCGTGCTCGTTCCGAAAAATGAAGATGAAAGAAACGAGGCAGGTCCGACCCGCCTTCCTCGGCCTCACAGTCAAGTGAGCAGCGGAGAGAGGAGGGAAGGGAAAAAACTGAATGATAAAAGAGGGAAGCGGCAGGGACGTGTGGGGAGTTTTGGGATTTAACAAGGTTACTTAGATAAGTGGGCTGTTGCTGCAGCGTGACACATCAGCATTCACCACGCGTTTATAGGCCGTTTCCCCCCCCAGCGCCACAGCACACAGAGCCAGGGTACAGAGCAGCGCTGTTGGGAGATGTGTGCAGCCCTCTACTGGTCAGCCTGCTGCAGCTTCATGCTGAGGCGGCAATGCCAGCCAAGAGACACTGGGTATCCATACCAACCCTCTGCACAGCAAACTGACCCTAGAACCACTTCCACTAATAGACATTGAATATTATGTACTCTGTTCACTGTGTACAAAGCACAATGTGATCCTACCTTTCATCTTACCCTTATTGCCTGTATATTACCAGATATGCCACTGAGTGTCATAAGAGGAAAGAAAAGAAACCACATGAAGGCAAAACCACAAGTATATTTCAATCGCAAATACAATCTCTGGTTATGCCCACCTTGTTATTTCACATCCCCTTGAGCCGCTTCAACAGTTTACCGCATTTTTTCCCATGTCAAAAATACCACGGATGAAATTCAATTCGATCATCGTCAAGTGAGATCTGAGCAACCTAGTTCAGCTGAGCTCTCACACTGCAGCAAAAATATATAGGGCAAAAGGATTTCAGTCAACTTGTGTCAGGATTCCAGAATAAATGCCCCTGCGCTTGAAAGGAACATCCTTTGTGCCCATGGAGAACGGTGCGAATGCCATGGCTTTTAACGACTAGGAATTAATTGCTCTGCCTTTGTTAATTGTTGTCACTGCATATCTGACTCTGTGTATGTGTGTGTGTCCGTTGCGGCGTGCCTGTGTTTGCTGCAGTTACATCATGATCAGGCATGCTGTAGGTCTTCAGCATTATGCTCGATGTTATGAAACAGCGATGCTATGTAGTTACCATGGCACCAATAAATACGTAGGTTGAAGATATCTTTACAAAATCAATCTGAGGCCGGGATTCAGTAAACATTCTGTCCTTAACTTTGACACAGAAATAAAAGCAGGTTTATTCTTTTCTTCACATAGTTTGGCAAGCTAAGGAAAAATGTTGATTGAATGCAGACCATAATAGGATGGATGAGTAGATATATGAATTGTTTCCTTATCTTGATGTTTGGATGTAATGGAAATATGCATATATAAAATAAATATGCATTTCTCTCAAGGTATTTCTACAGAGAGTGTTCTTTCTATGCCTTTAAATAATTAAGACAGTGTAGGAATTCAGTTTAAACAGAACATAGCTGAGCAACCCTTAAGAGCAGGCTGTAATAAAATAATATGATATCTCCAGGAGGGAATGACATACATAGGTATCTATCAGAGGGTGTGCTTACTGAGTGTGCTTACTAATGGTGTGCTTACTGAGTTTTCCTCTGTGGTCCACTAATATATGCACAGTAGATACTCCCACACATCCATACATATTGGTATATAAAACAAGAGCAGAATTTTTGTCTTTTTTAAACAATGGAATTTCAAATTACATACATTTTTTTAGGGTAAGCTACATTCTCACCCTGAGATGAAAGCTTAAAAATGAAATTACAGAGTTCGGTCTCACAGCCTTGAATTGACACAAGCATCTAACTTTATATAATCCAGCCACTGCGTTTCAGTAATGATGAGTAGTTCTTAGACACAACTGTATCAATCAGTTAATGTAAGGGAAAACAAGAGAGCCTCCCACCGCTTACGAGGGAGGGGGCTCAGGCCCTTTCACCCATGTTTCTAGTACAACCCCAATGAAATGGCTTCTGGGTATATAATTAAGCTTGTTATTCTAAAATCAGATGGCGGAATTAATGAAGGCGTTTTGAAATTCCCAAAAGAAGCCTCGGTTCTTTTTAGTCTGCAGCTTCGCAGACTTGTGGAAAGTTTCCTTTGACCTACAGGGAGATCATTAGCACAGGATAAAACCTGATTGCTCTTTTCAGTCCACTAACCGCGCTGGAATCAGGGCGCAGAGAACACCAAAGACTGCATGCCTCTTTGTTATGAGTACAAATTCAAACCTAGTATTTACAATTTGTGCTGCTGTCAAAATACAGTTTGGAGTCATTAAGGTGGGAGGACAAAGCTCATGGGTTTTTGGCTTTAATTACAGCACCCTGTTAGAGTTTACATACGAACAAATCTCAGAATTATAATGACCATTATAGCAAAAGAATCCTTACATATAACAAATATGTGAATTGAAAGAGAACGTAATAAGGCCAGTTTGGTTATTTCTTGACAAAAATTATATGAAAGCTATGGAAGATAAACGTACAAAATAAATCTAGGTTTATTATAAATGCATGAGGAATGTATTTGAGGAAAATTATAATGGCTCATCTACAGTCTTAATGTAAATTCAATTTTAATTTATTCAATTAAGAAAGTGAATGGAAATTCAATTCATGAATTGAAAATGTCTGGCAAGTTCTAGGGGGATTTTGAATTGTGAATGAATTGTATTCCCTGAACTGACTGACATGAAATGGAATTGAACCCAAGCCAGAGCTGTAATCAATCAGGGTTGCAAAGGGAATTGTCCAGTTAAATTTCAGTAATTTTCGTCAAATTTTCATCACTTTTCCAGGGTAAACCATCACTCACTGTAGCAATCTCATGCTTAAACAAAGCTAATATAACACAAAAAGTTATAAAAACAAAAAAAAACAATAAACAAACAAAATATTTGCTGAACAGGCCCAGATCCTTCCTGGAGAGCTGGTTTCTGTGACATATGGCACCATCACTGCCATTGCACAGCATCTTAATATAGATCAGGGGAAAGTTCTTAAAAGTTTGGGTAAATTCGGTAAACTGCAAAAATATGCTTGGTCTTGGCCGAGACCATTATCTTGGGTACAGCGATCCAGATCCAGTCCAAGACCTTGGGTATCAAAGCCCAGATCCAGACTAAGACCATGCCTTCGTGGACCAAGACCTCAAGATCAAGACTCCATCTCTACCCCAAGCTTGCTTACTTATCATTTGTTTGCTTATTGCTTAATAATGAATTTTCCAGAGTTTTTTTTTTTTAAATATAATTAACACAATCCACATTAGCCCCCAAGTGGTAGACGTATCCGTTCCAATTACAGTATTCATGTTTGTCTGCATTAAGACAACCCTGTAAATTTTGACTAAGGATTGTTTAAAAGGGTCGCCGCTTGCGAAAACATCAGCCTCTTCTGTTGCACTGCAGAACAATAAAATAGCAGGGTAATATTAATAGCCCAAAGCTCTTGCGACCCCCATCTTGCCAAAGCCACAGACTAATGCACCATATAAAATGCACAATTTATACGTAATTCTCCATTGGTCAGTTGATGACCAAGATGAGAGTGAATATTAGGACTCATATCGGGGCCAGGTAGCTATACAATATTATGCTCAGCCAAAGTTCAGCATGCCTTTAATCAAGAGGGAAACTACAAGCAGCTCAGACACAAGGTACAGTAGGCTAGGCTACAGTAACACAGTAAAGCTGGTAGACATAAATGTGTAATGTTAGAGATGTCTACAGCAGGCTATGGTGCAATGATGACTTTCATGTTTTATTATCAAACACATTTATCTTTATCATTATCATTCTGGGGGTGCTGCGCTGTTGTGGTTTTGAAAGCTCTGCGCATCGATGGATATGATGCAGATTTGACAAACTGGTATGCAGTAACAGCATAGCCCTTTCCTTTCTTTATTTTTTTGTTTTCAAAGAGGCTATTTCTCGATCTAATGGCTGACTTGAGGCAAAAGTGCCGCCATGGTAACATCTGTCCAGGAATGTAAACAAGTCGGGGATTTTTCACGGTGAAAAGACATCTTATGATAACATTATCTAACGTTAACGTAAGGAACTTAACATTAGATAACTTTGTTGACAACAGTGTTGATGTGCCTTGGCTGCATAGCCTACTACTAATTACCCTATGGGACCCTAACATTAGGAAGCCTCCAGTCATTACATGACAGGTTTTGTTATTTTTATTAAAGAATAACGTTATTTTTCTGATGATATCTGATACAGTAAGGTTGCGTTAGATAGGCTAACTTACGATAACGTTCAGGTAGCTAACCATCATTGTAAAGACTTAACGTTAGGCTAGCTACCTGAAATTAAATACTCACTGCAAATCTGACTTGTAGATCTAGGTACCCAATTATCTATCATCGTAGCCACCCATTTTGACTGTTTCACTGGGTCTTTAGGAAACAGATAAAATATATTTTTTAATTTATTTGCACGAAATCACCATTTTGACCGTTGAGATAACTTGTTGATGTGCAGTTGATGCTGTCCAGTATGTCAGGATATGCATGTCACGTGATCACCTGCACGACCTCTATACCGCTATAGGCTCATTGTTGCAGACACCATTTCCCTTTTATGGGAACATGCACAGAGCTTGATTAACAAAGCCTGTGTTCACTTAGCTACTTGCTAGCAACCTTGATTGTACTGGTTATACAAGATTTAGTTGGTTAGGTTTTGTCAAGCCAGCTAACACAAAGCAAGCCTGCTTTGTTAAGCTTCCTTTGTGGTATACCGCCCCCGCCCATATGGTGTTTTCCATGTTGTGCATGAAATTAGTTTCAATATTTATATTTATCCTTTGATATCACACAACTTAACTACAAACCCCAATTTGAAAAAAGTTGGGTAAGTATGTAAAATGCACATAAAAGCAGAAAGCAGTCATTTGAAAATTCTCTTTTACATATATTTAATTGACAACAGTACAAAGAAAAGATATTTAATGTTTTACCTAACCAACTTTATTGATTTTTGTAAATATACACTATTTCCAAATTTGATGCCTGCAACACGTTCCAAAAAAGTAGGTAAAGGGGCAAAAAAAGACTGGGAAGTTCCAAAAAACACCAGTTTGGAACATTCCACAGATAAACAGGTGATGCTATCATGACTGGATAGAAAAGGATATCAGGACTCTTGATATCTTATTTTCAGGTACTCTTACAAGTGATAGAATAGAATAGAATAACTTTTATTTTCCCGTTAGGGAACTTCAGTTGTAGCCCCAGCAACAACAAAAAAGACATAGACAGTGGGGCAGACCCACAACACACAAACATATCAAACAAAGACATTCAATATAATCATTGTATTAATCAAACTAATTAAATTAATTAAAGTGTAATAGCCTACAGCCAAACGTCATGATGAAAAATAGCCCCCGCTGTCCGAAGATGTCCAATGTTATCAAGCAGTCCAACACACAAACTCTGCCTCCACGACTTTCCTCCATACACGCAGTGTTGCGGTCTCTGTACACTGTCGAAAGGGAGCACCGAACTGTGTCAGCCTTCCCAGTCATTGCCTCACTCCTCCCCCGCATTATCTACTCCTTCCCCTTCCCTGGTGGCCTTTTGAAGATTGCCTGCAGTCCTAGATCAGTCCCGAGTCCCGACATCTTCAACTCCGGTGAAGAACGATGGTTAACTTTGTAGCTGCAAATCCAACGGACATTCCCGAGGATATGTTGTGAATGCGTCTCCATGGTGTCGACCACAAACAAAATTATCCCGAATATACAATTTGTCAATATTATCAAAACGAGCAGCATGAGTGCCCTGAAGCTATAACCTATCTGCATTTGAATGGATCTCTATGGGAATTGGGGGGTGGGACTAGGTTTAGCAGTAAATTACACAGGAATAGTATGGAAGCCATGGTTGGTGAAATGGCTGTAAGTCATCTAGGGCCTGCGGTATCAAACGAGCCTCAAATCTCTCTGCTGCCAGATATGCAGTAGATATGGAGGGTTAAAGGGTCGTTACCATAACTGCCATTGCCCCCTGTAAGGTTCAATAGGGAAATGAGTCAGGAGAAAAAACCATCCATATCTACTGCATATGTATTTGCTACATATAACAATTTTGAGAAGTGTAAAACAGGTCTCATTTAAGCTAGTTTTATTTAGCGCGTCTATGGAGTTTTCCATAGTTGTTAGCATTAAGCTAATCGGTAGCTTACCTTGAACAGCAAAACTGTATTTCTGTGTTTGATTCCTGAGAGGAACAGCTTGTATTGTGTTGCATGCCTGATATCATCAATAAACATGTAAAATTTACTGTTGGCCTCTGGATGTGTCTTAATTAGCTAGCTATATCTATATCTCCAGCTACATTTAGCCTAACGAGGGCATATTAAGCGCACTGACTCGATCGGAACAATGAGCTCACGTTTCGGGTGACAGTTATTGTTGAAGCCTGTAGTTCTAACTATCCATATTATGTGATGTTTATTTACCTGTTAAAAGTGCTTTCTACAGATATATGTGGAAATGCAGGCACCATATAGTTTCCTTCCACCTGGTCTCTCTAATAGCATGTAGCCACAGGGCTCGTCTTTTGGGATTTCCGATTGGACGAGGCAAACGTGCAAAATGCAAGTCAGTTTTTTTAATTGCATTGGTTGTACAGTTCACGATGCAACAGCTTTTGGGAATTGCATAGGGTTTTTTCCCTGTCTTTGTTGTCTTCTTCCTGCACCGTTGTTTTCTATGGGAGCGAGTCTGAATTATTCCCCCAGAGTGGGGCGTGGCATTCACAGAAACGCTTCAGTGACGTATGACCCTGGTTCTCTATTGGCTGAGAGGAGTTGATGACATCAACTGGTCGCGTTTTAATTCCGCCTGATCAAAACCTTGCCGGATCAATTATAGGCAATGATGGAAAAAAAGGAAGGCATATCTCAATTTAGGCATATCACTTAGTACTGATATTTTGCTTATGTTTATTCCACCCCAGGACGACAACATTGAACCATTGAAAAGCAGAATCGTCGATTTGAGTTGACAGCCCCTTTAAATATATTTTCGTTGTACTGTTTTAAATTAAATATATGTAAAAGAGAATTTACAAATCACTGATTTTATGCTTTTAGGTGCATTTTACATGCTATCCCAACTTTGTTGCTATTGGGGTTTGTAAATTAATTGACATAATTATAATAAGGGGAACTTTTGCATTTTCTACCATGCCTTTCGGTCATGGTGTTGCCATATCACATGGACCCCAAACATCGCGTGTGTATGGTGTCCATCGTGTGCAGAGGTACGCAGATTCTCAAAGCATGTGTTATATTATACATCTAATTTCTGCGTGGAAACTCGATTACGCGGCTTTCTGAGGGCATTTTTCTGCTCAGCACTGTTTATACATATGGCCCCAGGTTGGTACTCTTCAAAATGAAACCCAAAGTGTATTCTGCCAATACCCCAATGGCTATGTGTAATCTGGTGAAGCAAATTAGTCATTAAGTGACTTTTTTTAGAGTCAACAAATATGCTTTAAAACTTAACATATGGGCCAGACTGTACCTTCAAGTTAGGGTTGTCAAAAGTGTCGATACTTTGATACTGTTCGATACCACGTGCTTAAAAACGATACGATCTCAACTTTATAAAAAAACGATATTAAATTACATGTTTAATTTTTATTTTTTATTTGTAGTAAATATTTGTGGGTCTTCAGTGCCTCTGGCTTCATTACGGCATTCTCTCCAGCAACGAACCCACCATGTGACTGACAGAGTGAGTGAGTGACAGCAGGTACGATGATGATCAGAAGGAGAGCGAGAGACAAAACACGCCAGTGGATGTCACTCAGAACAGCCAGCGACCCGTCACTGTTATTCAAGAAGCTAGCTAGAGTTAGCCATGGCAAGTCCAGTTCCAGAACTAACGTTAGTCGAAAAAGAAAATAGTAGGAGTGCTGTTTGGCAATATTTTGCCTATGAGGTGGATGCAGAAGGAAAGGCGAAAGATTTGCAAAAGCCGATTTACAAAAGGTGGTTCAAAATGGTGCCAACAAGAGGAGGGAACACTTCAAATTTGGCAAAGCATCTGAAGGACCGGCACCCTGATCTCTCCAAAGAATTGAGAGAGGTAATGTATAATTTAATAAGTGTGCAGTTATTGTCATGAATGACGATGCGATGTGATGCTGATGAGCTCAGAAAGTTTCCCCCGAGCGAGCTAACGTTAGCAGCTATAACGTTAACGAGCCTAGCTTTTTTTTTTTTTCTCAGAGCAAGCTAGCATCTAACTAGATGGCTTGCTGTCGTGTGTTGCTTAACGACACAAACTACATTAGCCAAAGTAAGGTAACGGGGTTGCATGAGCTGAGCTGACGACATAACGTTACACATTTATCCAAAATTAGTTTCAGCCAACGTTAGCTAACGTAAAATAGCTGGCTGATCTTGCGCATTGATTACTGCCAGTGATGTTGGACCTGACAGAAAGTTTTATTAATTTTAATTGTATAAAAATACATGCAATTTAAGAATTATACCATCAAATCTAATTATGGAGAGAAGCTGCAAAGGACACCCAGACCCTTGCAATTGGAATGTTCTTGTTTTATTTTATTTATCCTTTGTTTACAGAGGAAACCCACTGAGACTGTATTGTGTTTACAAGTGAAGCAACATTAGAGAAAAAAAAGAAATAATACAAAAAGCAATAATAACTACATATATAATGTGTAGGTCTACAAGGTAGGAAAACAATTAAGAATAGTAATAATAATGTTAATCTTGTTCTGTGTTCAGTCACTTTTTCTGTACCAGCACTGTGTGCAGGTTGTTAATAATCTTTTTTTTTTTAATTTATCCTATTTTGTGTGCCTAGGACTTTTTTTAGTGTGCCGTGGTATCGAAAGAGGTATCGAGTATCGTTTTCTTATACTAGTATCGTATCGAAGTTTCAAATTCTGGTATCGTGACAACCCTACTTCAAGTGTGTTATTTTTAAAAAGTCTTATTTGCAATATTACACCACCATTCAATCTGTACTAGTCGCCTGTTCAGGTTTTTACATACAGTAGTTGCTCACTTATTTCTGGGGTAGGCTACCAGAGCATTTGGGTAGATAGTGGAAGCAACAATGAATCAATGCAATCATTTTTCTGTAATTTGCATTCCCCCACCAATGAAAATGTAATTTCCGGCTTATGGGTTCGGAATCTCATAGCACTTTGCTATCCCCATGTTAACCCTTCCTAAAACTACTCCTGCAGTAATGATAACCCCTAAAAAGATATAAATCCCTACAACTGGTGGTACATTATTCACTTGACCACATGGTGCTCAACGAGAGATTCGTTAAACTGCCATCACCTGGTTCATCTTTTTCTTTCTCACCTCCCTGTCACTCTCTACGGGACTTCTCCTTGTTTTACTCCTGATAGAAAAAGAACAATTCACAGCTCTCTCTGCGTGTGTTGTGCTCCTGTGTCCTGTCTTCACACCCCTAATGTTCACATTATCTCCTCAGTGTTCCCATCCAGGCTCACTCACAGTGGTGTTTCTCTACCTTTTAATTAGCATTCTCTCTCAATAGAAATTTGCTGACGCATCTATTTTAAAACAAGTCAGCTTTCGTGCAATACTTCAAATAACCGTATGCATCTGCTAATGGACAAGTTGCTCCTGAGTTACTTTGAATCATCCAAATACGGTCACAACAGTGTCCTTTTTTTGGGTCAGATTGAAATTCGCCATCACGCTCAGTGACCTCTCTGTGTTTTAATTGAGTCAAGGTTATATTTCCTGTCACTTGGTGAAGGTGATCATTTTCAAAAAACACAACCTTCTCCAAATGTCTTGTTGGTTTGGAACCTTATAGGACTAAGTAGGAGCCTTTCTGCCTTTTAATTAGCAGACTTTCTCTCTCTCTCGCCTCTCTTCTCTCTCCCTCTCTCAAACAAATATGCAAACAAATAATTTTTAGGGGAAAATAAAATGAGAAGACATCTGGTGTTGAGTGCAAACTAATTCACATTTTTCAGTCTGCTTCATTTGTCTCCTAAGCTGCCATATGGTACACCAAACTATGGAAATATTCAGTCATGAAACTGCAGATGTTGAGGGTAAAAACAAGGTAATATCACCATTAAATTATCAGTGCACAGTTGAGGTGAATAATTACATGAATGTTATTTATTTTGACAAGAAAATTATTAAATCTCTCCTATTTTCTTACGATTAATGAGAATCGCAATGTGCCAAGATATCACTGTACAAACCAAGTATTCACCTTGTTTTGACTACAAATTGCCAGAGAAGCTGTCTTGTCTGCATGCACCTCGTGCCTGCCTTTTAATTTATCACAAACTGTTCAGTAGCCTGAAAAATAATGGAGCCAGTATATTCAAGAATGTAAAATGAAATAAGGAAATAATGTCTTTAAATGTCAGAGGAATGGGCTGGCATTTCATAGCTTGGACTCTCCTATTGGTCTATTGGGAGCCACACTGCACCAAGATAATGGTCATCTCTTGTAACTTGGAGAAATGTCCTCACAACAATGGTCTGATTATGATTTGCTGCCAGCTAGCTGGAACATTAATGATTTCATTCATTGCAGTCTTCCATCCATTAGACTCCTTGAAGCTCCCCCTGAGCTGTACAGTACCAGTGAATGGCATTGTACTCAGATATGTCGAAGCAGCTTTTGTGTTGGGACCTTTTATGATCGTATCCAATGCCTGAAGGTCTTTCTCGAATACAGATTTCTCTGTACTTTCGTAGATAGGCTACTTCTCAGAAAAATGTATGTCCCTGTTTATCTTTATTTGAGGGTCAAATTTTTGGCTTGCACAGAGCAGCAAATACTTCCCTGGAGGTGAGGGGATGAAGTAATTTTGAATTGTTCAGGTTGGCATTCTCTGTGGCCTAAAGGATGCAACATTTTCTTCATTTTTTTGTATCTTAGCCTTGGGTGTATTTGTCTTTTACGTAAATGTTAACAGTGGCTAAGTTAGCCAATATCACCTAAAAACAGTTCAAGCCTAGCCCATGAAGATCAGAACTGTCGGTACTTTTGGTCAGTGTTGTCAGTCTTTGTTGCTTGCTCAACACACCATGAAGTAAATTATGTAATGCAGCCATTTTAACCAGGAATAAGAGACTTTCAATATGGTCATTGATTGCATACTTAGTACTTATCATCTCCATCATGTGCATTCCTACAACATTAAATTAATCTCTCAATCAATTAACACCACTGTGTATCCCTATGCTTGTACTTGTTTTGTTTCTGCTGTTTTCAGTGATACTTCATCTCTCTAATTTTTTCATCCCAATAAATACAGAATACAGAGAGAGAGAGAAAGAGAGCAAGAGAGGGAGAGACTGTTAATTACAAGGCAGAAAGACTCCTACTTTGTCTTGTAAGTTTCCAAACCAACAAATCACTGGGAGTTGATTGTGTGTTTTTAAACTGTCCACCTTCAGTGAGATGACAGAAATATGATCTTGACTCAATTAAAGACCCAGCTGAAGCTGAGTGATACAACTTATTTTAAAATGCATACTGTGCATGTTTCAGAGACTTGTCAAACACATCCAGCTCATGATTTCTCTTCAGCGATGAGCTAATCAAGTGGAGAGGTATCCATTAGTTACACAGCCTCCAGATACAATAAGATGAAGTTTTTAATTATGAAATTATACAATTATAAGTAAATGTATAATTACTTTTAAAGGGCAGAAAAAAAATCATTTAAAAAAAATCTTTGCAACATGGGACCTCAGCCTCGGAAAATCATTAGGGAATGTGACCCAGTTCTTTCTTATTGGATACTTCTGGGCAGAAAAAAACGAAATTCACATCACTGAAAGGAAAGACCACAGAAACAGTATTACTTAAAGGCCCAGTGAATCCATGACAGCTTGTGGGGTTCTCTGTCAATATCGTGGTATAAGTCCAGAAAATAGGAGAAACTCAATTAATAACCATTTGTTTCATGATTAGCATAAACAATGGGAGCATTTTGGTTTTAATTCATGTCAAAAGCCCACACGGGATTAGTCCATTTGTGAGCCAATTCCTGACTCACACTGCCACATTTAACAACTGTCCTCTTTACACATGAGATACAGTAACAGAAGTCTAATGTGAATACACTCCCAAAAGATTAAATGCTAGTTCCAATTAATGCAGTACTGTGTACTGCAAGCAACGTCCTGTGGATAACTATCAATTATGAAAAGGCTAATTTTAAAGAGCATTCAGATTCTTTATTGCCTATTCCCCCGACTTGAATTACATGTGTATTTTATTACTAGAGTAACATGTAAAGATAGAAAGAAGTGAGACACAGAACAAATACACAAAGTAATAATGTGATGTAGTTCTCTAAACAGTGGGGGGAAATCATATCCGGGATTTTTTTCAAGTTTGGGGAAAAGAAAATAAAGATTTAAAATTTTATTCTCTGGGGACTACAGGCCTTGAAGGGAAGAATAAAATCACTGTCTTCAGAGATTGTGTGACAATTATTTTGCAACGGTGGCACAGGAATGCATGGGCTGTCAGCAGACCCTGGTCAGGACTAATGGACGCACTCTTTTCACGAGGTCGGCCCTGCGACGCACTGAGACAGCTACAAAAATGAAAACAAATTCACTTGGTTTTCCACATTCTGGCAACACTGATGGCCACTTTGTGTGGCGATGAAAAGGAAATGGCTGCCCACCAGCCACACAATAGTTTATAGATACCCACAGTTATCCACCCCAGGTGCTTATAAACAATATTTCTGGAGTATTCAACAAACAGGGAAAGGGCTGTGCACAGAAAGGTGGGGTGAGAGGTGGAAGCTCAGTGGTAACATTGCCATCTGACAGAATGTTCATGGATGCAGTGGATATGGCCTCTACAGAGCTCTTGGGCTCAGTCCTCGACATTGTTCATATTCACCTTTACATCCACACAGATCTACAAACTGTAGTCATGCCTTTAATTCATATTCATATAGCTACAGGTCAGCTAAGACCATATTAACTGCATGACTGAGTATTTAAATAGCTGCATGAAAATTAGAACAGAACAGAAGCCTATTGGCAAAAAATGAAAAAAATAACATGACAGGTTGAGCTTGTATTCTTTTACATATGACTACACAGTAAATGAATGCTATTTGTCAGAAGATATGCTAGGATTAGGAAAAACAGCAGAATATATGACAGGTACTGTCCCTAAAAACAATGGCACAATGAAATCCATGATCTGTTGTACAAACCCCAATTCCAAAAAAGTTGGGACAGTATGTAAAATGCACATAAAAGCAGTGATTTGTAAATTATCTTTTATATACGTACATTTAATTGAAAACAGTACAAAGAAAAGTTATTTAATGTTTTACCTTTATTGACTTTATTGATTTTTGTAAATATACGCTAATTCAGAAGTTGATGCCTGCAACACTTTCCAAAAAATTTGGGACAGGGGCAAAAAAAAAAAAAAGACTGGGAAGTAAAAAAAAAAACACCCGTTTGTAACATTTGTTGTACTATGGATACGGAGGAGAGTAAACAGTGGTAGGGGCCTGTACCCTTCCTGCTCGGGTTTGGACGCGGTGTTGTTTGAGCTGGCTGAGTGGGAGAAGGGGCTCTGCTCATGACACTGTGAAAACAAACTAGCGGCAGCTGTCAGCCGTGAGCTCATAGAAGAGCACCCTCTGCGACCCCAAGACAAAGGCCCTGGTTCCTAGTCAACCCCGATCAAGCAGACCTGCCAAAGGAACATTAGCCTCCGATGGGCCACGCTTGACAGTACACGCAACTGCGCTCAGGGATGAAGCAGGCATAAGTGCAGAGCGAGAAGCTTTGAACAAAATGCCTCACAGACAGTAATGAGTACATGGAAGACTTTGATTCCACGGCTATGTCCAGAGGTATATTGAAGAGTTACTCAGCCAGCATATCTGAGATTCTCCATGTGATGATGTGACATGTTGCATATGTATCAGCCTACCCTTTTCATGCATGACTCGTATTGTTTGTTTCTTGTGTCAAGGCTTGTACTGTTAAAATTATATCCAAGTGGAGCTACTGTCTAACTCAGAAAATTCTAATTGAATGAATTGTCTAACTCCCAGAAAATTATAATTGAATTTTACATTACTAATATGGCACACACCGTCCAAAACCTTTTAATGTACTGATATTGTTGATATGTTTCTTCAGAATACAGGATTTGTGAAGTAAATATTCTCAACCTGTGAACTTTTATCATCCAGCTTTTGGCTGTCAAATCCTTAGAATCAAAAAAGCATAAGTCTGAAATGTGAAACCCCCTGCAAGAGAGAACATCCCCAAATGATGTCTTTTTAACCAGCATCTTTCTTATCCATCAAAGAATCATGAGTGTACAGTTCTTTTGGCTGCCAAGAGTTTGTTGCACTTGCACGCAGCTCTAAATGGATTGGCCAGTTGTAAAATGCCATTGCCCTGTCCTCGAGACAGCCGCAGACACAGCCGACATGGTTCCTGCATTCTTTAATGGCATTTTGCCCCAAGATAAAACAGTTGCATTATGGGGGTGGGGAGGCAGGGAGAATAATAATGACAAGAGGAAAAACTCTTCAGTAATATAAATGGTGCCTGTGCTGTTGTCAGCACAGCCGAAGAAAGGCCCTCCATTATCCTGCCAGGATGCTTGAGACTATGGTTTTCAAAGAGTAGTCACAGAACTCTTTGTGATCCCAGTTCACTGTCAGAAGAACAAGTGTTATAGAGCACACGTTGAGAAAGAAAATCTGTATCTAAAAAGCTACAATATAAATTGTTTAAGAAGTGCATTCAGTCTATTGGGAACATCTGCTTCATGCAGAAATAACAGTGTTGTGTAATGCCTAGCTTATGGTGGAAAGCTGGCTGCCTCTGAACATATTACTATTGATTTAGGTGTTTTTATTGAACAATAATTGCATTGTTCAATTAAACATGAAATGGCATATTTCTTAATTTCCCCAAAGTAATCTACCTGCCCTTCAAAGTCAATATTATCAATAAATAATGTTTGACCCAGGAAAGGGCAAAAATCTTCTATTAGACTTTGACATTGCATATACAGCAAAGAGGGATTCAGATGGCTGCAGCCCTAAACAATTTTGTAAGGTTTAATTATATTTATTAACAGTGAACTGTGCCATACAGAAAACAATTGCAATCTGTCTGCAGTTTGTTTATCATTTAAAGTATGAACCATTGATCCGAGGTTCAATATGTGGCTTATGGGAAGAAGCGCAGGAGAAATCCAGGGAGGCTCTACTCCAAAGGTTATTAATCTTCACTACAAACAGATGCACGTAATTGGTGTACTGAGAATGTATGGGAGAAAGGGAAGAAAGCCATTTGGGTAAACAGTGAACAAATCTACAATGTAATCGATGTGCATTTCCAAGGCCGGCACGTTGTTGTTCCTGGCAGAGTCAACGAGCAAGAAGCAGTATTAACTCAAACACAAAGATGACTGAAGACAGACATAAAAAGCATAACCGCAACTGACTTAATTGCTGTAAGATGCCTTAAAAGGTCACTCTGGCCATCCAATGCCTTTTTATAGCACACTTGATCAATTGAATATGCACTTAACTTGTTCTTCTCTTCCCACATCACAATAAATAAATACCAAACAGCAACAACAGAAAATGCCATTTTGTGAACATCGTATCGGCAAGACTGTCACAGTTACTAATCTTTTGGTGATCACAATATATCGCCGATTGGATTAGTGCACATAAAAGTAAATACCAATCAGACTAATTTGTCTGCAAAATAATATGGAAATGTTCACTACAGACTTCTGGCATGTGATGAAAAATTCAAATGGATGATTAAACCAGAAAGAATATTTTAGGCAGGAAAGGCTTTTTAAGAGCTATATTTTACCACAAATTTCATTTAAAAAATGGGATTGCAAGTCACTATAATTTGTGTTGTAGTTTTAAAAATGTTTTGCCTCCAGAATCAGTAATGGCGGGGGTCAGTCAGAAAGCGATGCTACCATCAACGATTGCTTGAATTTTGAAAATTCCCCCCTGAAGATGCAAAGGGTTAATATAGAGAGTGGATGCAGTGAGTCACTGAATGACTTTTGCTCCTATATTGCGCCTCTTATCCCACTCAGTGCTCTCTCAGTGTCAACTCTGCAATGCCATACTGCTATTATTGCTCACCATCCGCTTTATTTATACATCATTCTGCCCACACAGCATCGGGAGTATTACAAGTGACTCGCAGCTAAGTGGGAACCATCTCAGAAAAACTTCAACTCATGTTACTATTTTACTTTTTAAAAATGCATATCTCCCCACAGGGTGCAAACGTCTCAGGATGGACGGTATGACGAATGCCTGCAAAGATTCAACAGCCTCTAAAACATTGCTTTTATACTGCTTCATCAGCCTGTTTAATTCAACTTCTTTTATAATTTATTTAAACTGTAAATTACATGATTATAAATGTGTTAAATGTGATTGCAGCAAATGTCTTGTTGTTGTTCCTGTCAGCTCAGAAATAATGCTAAAATACTACAAATCTGGAAAAACATGCAAAAAAGATTCCAGCACATTAAAAATGTAAAACTTCTGTTGGAGTATTATGCAGCATAAGAGCGCGATTAAATACACCACTTAAATCAGACCCTGCACTTGACTGTGTTCTAATTAGAGCACACACTCAAAAAAATGCTGGAGATTTACCAGAATGAAAGTTACTTCTAAGTTTTTCAGCTGATACGCTCAGCGGAATTAATTCCATGAATTTGTAATGGCATCACAAGGATACGATTTTCACAACAAATAATCCACTGGGAAGAAATAAATGCAGTAGAAACTCAGAGATCTGAACTACAGGGTTACAGATTGACCAGAACTGAACAGTATTTGAATAGGGAATTAGTATACTTTAGTTATTTATCCACAATATTTTCAAACACACCTCTGTGTTGACCATTATGGGACCAACTTCTGGCGGAAGTGCCGCTAAGCTGTTTTTATTTGGCCAGCTTGTAGAATCGTGTTGTTAATACATACGAAATATTGTGCTTTGGATGCTAACTGACAGCGTGATTTTAATTTTAAAGTTTATGAATTGTGATTACATGTCTTTAAGAACTGCCACTGCCTGCATGTTACGTAGGACCTGTTTTCACATCATCTTCATCATATTTTCAGATTAGTCTAATGAGCTAGCAATTCAGTTATATTTCTGTATTTGTTATCAGCTTACTGTGCGTCCAGCCACTGCACTCAAAATGCGTTTGAACAGCAAAAGTTTATACTTTATTGTAGCATAGAATTTCAAATTTTTAAGAGAGCGATCTGAACATATACTGAAACTCATGGTTGTTCACTTGTTGTCTATTATGATTTTGTCAACATAACACAAATTCAGATGTATAAAATAATACGTGCTGCGAGAATCTGCGTTCCTCTGCACGCACTGGACACCATACGCACGGAATGTTTGGAGTCAGTGTGATATGGTGACACCGTGACCAAAAGGCAGAGGGAGAAAATGCAAAACTTTACACAAGCAGATTTACCAACTTTCTCCCCGAGCATTCTTTTACTCAGAGTTTTATACATGTGGCCCCTGGAGTGCTGCTGACACCACAGGTTGCATCTTCTAATATCCATTATCCAATAAGTTCATTTTTGATTGGACACCCTAGTTTATCTCTGCTGACCTTCCACAATACTGCTGCAGCATGACTGCAGGATCTCTGTGGAACACCCTGCAATTTCAAAAATCCCCTGACTTGCTCACACAATGTGCTGATGAGTAGGCCTACGCCTCGGAGGTTGTTCATCGCCTTCCCATCACTAGCACTTGATTGGAAAAAGTACCTAAAAATGCTCCCATACGTAATTCTCGGCCACTTTCTAAGATCATCCACCCCTCAATGTGAGAGGGGTGAGGGATGACAAGGTCACTGTGTTCTTAATTTGTTTTGTTGTGCTCCCAACTGTGATCACACATCTTGTTTTTTAGCTAGCAAGTCAACTAGCTTTCTTTGGGTTCAAGTTGATCCCATAATTTGTGCAAAGCATAATGGGAGTCAGGAATATCGTCGATAGGTTTGTCGCAGCCACTGATGAAAAAGGTGTATCAGAAATGAGTCACATTACATTGATATTTTAAAAAAATGTTAATACACACCACCCCCCCCCCCCATTTATAACTGTGTGACAGGCCACAGATGAGGGCCAGAGTTGGAAATTTTCACCAACACTGTGAACATTTTAAATCTGTGACTTGTGTGAGGGAGGTAGTACTGGAGGACCAAACGCGACTGACAGGGGTATCTAAAAGTCTCCCACCGGGGTGGAAAAGACCACAAAAAGGGGGAAGAGGAGAACAGAAAAAGGAAGGGAGATCTTCCCGGCGAACTTTGCCGAAACAGAAAACGACACTGATAGAAAATAGGGCGCACACTCACAGGCTGGAGCAGCAACAGGCAGAAAAGGAAAGAATGCACCTCTAGTCTGAACAGACACAGAGTAAACCAAGAGGGCAAAGTCTACCTGGCGAACGGAAAAATAACCCGAGGCAGCGGGCGAGAAACTCGCAAAGCGAGTGGAAAGGAAAGAAAGAAAAGACGCCTCACTCAGTAACGACAGACTGAGTAAACCAAACAAAGAGGCGAGAAAAGAAAGAACAAAGGTACTCCTCAGCGAGGAACAGGCAAACGAAAAGAGAAATAGAAAGAGTAGAAAGGAAAATGAGAATAAGACCCTAACTACAGCTAACCGGATTTCCTGCGTTACTTAAGAGCAAAAAGTAATGCAGTCTCCGAACCTATACCTTGTACCGGGCGAGAGTGAATAAACCTATACTCAAGCACCGGAAACAGGAAGAGCCGGGCTTAAGTAGAGCCAGATACCTGAGACAGGTGAAATGGATAATCACCGGGTGAGAGGGAAAACCCGGACGGGAAGCTAACCCGGTTCAGCTATGACAAGAACTCTCCATAGTTTATAAGCCAGTCAGAATCACAGCCCAAAATGACGTGAAACGGGACTGAATTTAATTGAGCAATCGTTGTTCAGCTAATATTAGCATATCCCAGCCCCTACGGTTGAAAAAAGCCACCAGCCATTTTCCCTCAGTGAAGGAACCCAGATAATGATTTAGCATATGGAAGATTTTCAGTGACTTTACTAAATGCTATCGCTTTAGCAACACATCGTGAAATGTAATGTATATAAAAATGTAACATATCTGTGTTTTATTTTACATAACTTTTGCCATCATTAAAAACATAACGCATATTGCATTGTATTTCATTGCGTGTTCTCTAAAAACACTGAAATACAATACGGGGTATATTAGGCTATTTTTCAATGCCAGTGCACGGTTTTTGTGTCAAAATTGAGAAGTAAGCATGCGCACTGCATTTAGCTCTGTGAGTATAGGGTGCCACACAGAACGTGACACAATTCAAAGCAATCCTCATGAATAAGCATAGCAACGGGTTACAACAAATAAACTGACTTGCAAACTGCTTGCAAACTGGTTATCTCTATTATTCATTGAGCCCAGCTTGGTATGCTCATTACTAGCTACCTAGCTACCTAACTAATTTACCTAGCTGTACAGACTAGTCCCATAGGTGTCAACCCATATGGTTTGCCCATATAAAATACAGTTTTTCCACCTTTTCGAAGGTATACGGGCATATACTGTAAGTTTATGATACGGGAAATCTAGTCTAATACGTTTTTTTTTTTTTTCAAATGTTTTCCAACATAATTAATTAAATGGCAGCAATCACATTTTCTTTCTCCTTCTCTCTCTTCTTTCTCAATTTCTGAGGCCGTGGTATGCCGCCATACCGTGGGAAAAGAAAGTAGTGGCATCAGGACTGTATGATCTAAAAATGCACTTTTTGACAACAAACTACAAAGATGCAGTAGCCCACAAAATACCAAACATTAGTTAACCTGGCGAACAGTTAAATGGTTATGACTGGACATTAATGTTCATGTTTATGCAATTTTGACCGAAAGTAGATAATGTTCTGTGACGTTTTAATGTGGTGGCTATGACTCAATTTAGCAAAGTTAGGCCTACTACAAGTTTCATTGTAAATTAATTCATGGCTAACTTAGCAGTCTTTTACAGTGTTAACTGTTACTAGAAAATTATCCAAGTTAAGATGAGAGCTAAGTTTATAAGCATATGTACATTAATGCTAATGTAGCCTAATTAGGCTATCAAAGCTGTTATGTAGGCTAGTAAGATAGAAAAACTGCATTCAAAGTGCCATAAGCTCATGCAACACGACTCATGCATAATTTAGGAAATTGTGGTATCTATGTAGCCCATCTCTTCTGGGTTGTATGTGTGTGAGGTCAGTCATGTGGGGTGTCTCTGTGACTGTTTAGCTGTTTTAAACTGAGTACCTTGCTGAATTTGTATGTAGGCCTACACAAGTCATTATTAGGTGAAAAGCTAAATACAGGAATATATTAATTAAACTTGAATCAGACAAATAACTGTGGTGGTGTGATTTTAATCGGATAATAGATAGATAATGTTCTATATGGTTTTTGGTGAATTTATAGTTTTGCAGGCGTGAAAATAAGGGCAGCTCTCTCCAGAGGTTGACTCCTATGGATTCCTAGTTGGAGAAAGTAGGCACTTCTGAACGCAATCTCCATTTACCACTCAGAAACCTCCTGCAGTCCTCTTCGTTGAACTGGCTGCTGGTCATCGTTATCCTCACCTTCAGGATCCGACTCGGGTTCATAAATATAGGGCTGAATGACATGGGCTACGGCAGCCATTGCTCTCAGCTGTTGATGTTGTTTTCCAGCTGAGCAGGCCACCTGGGAAGCCGGCCCTCCCCTAGCACTCGGTTCATGATTATTTCTGAATAGACCACAGAAGTGGGCGTGTCTTCTGGTACCAGGACGTGTAACTGTGCCTCTCCCTTGTCATAGGCATTTACACAGTCCTTAAATATAAGCAACTTGTCCATAATACACCTATGAGACCACCATAATGCAAAACAAGCAAGTCGTTCTAATAGTCATGTCAGTCATTTGATAGTTGTGTTTGATTTTTTGTGAATTAAACGTCTTTACTGGCCATAGTATGGAAACGGATTACACTTCCATACAGTATTGACTTCAACGGCTTCCCCAGGTTATACGTCTTCATCTGCAGGGCCCCAGCACACAGTGTCCTAATCTAGCTAGTTAACGTTATAGCAAAACACTACCATAACATTAGCTAACTGGATTGATGAACTACTGAACAATATGAAATAACAAATACAAGAAACGGGAAAACAATGAACAATAAAATGGGCGGCAGTGTAGTATAATGGTTAAGGAACAGGACTTGTAACCGAAAGGTTGCAGGTTCGATTCCCAGGTAGGACACTGCCGTTGTACCCTTGAGCAAGGTACTTAACCTGAATTGCTTCAGTATATATCCAGCTGTATAAATGGATAAATGTAATAAGAAGTTGTGTAAGTCGCTCTGGATAAGAGCGTATGCTAAAATGCCTGTAATGTAATAAAATAGCTATATACGTACAGTTGGATATTAACATTATACAGACGTAGCCTAGCCTAAAGTAGATAAATGCAAAGATACAGACTGTCTATACATACAAACAATTCAAGTTCTAATTAGTTTGCGCCGGTTCCCGTTTTATGTAAATAAACAAGAAAGCCTAGGAGCGTTACCAATGTGGCCGGGCGACAGGCGCAACGGCGCACCGGTTCACTAAATCGAACCCACTCACAGCTTGACAGGGTAGCAACAGTGACATAAATGTACTGAAGGCACATGTAGTTCATTAACAAGAAAAATTGTACTACATGCTTGTACCTTTGTCAAAATAAGGATATTATGGAGGTTGTTTTTTCTCAATCGTTAGCTATTACTTCATATAAGGACACTTGGTAGGATAGAAGTTTCAGTGATCTCTTGTTTTTTATAAAGATTATATTAGAGAAATTGTCTATGGGAAAACTACACAGGGAGAGATACTTCCTGGTACCAACTTCCGTTGTCTCAGCTTTATAATGGGCGGTCACCACTCAAAACAGGCTGTTTGTGGGAAAGGCAGAGAGAGGTCTGAATCATTGAATGAAACATACTTGTAGATGATTTCTAATGTAAAATCATTATGTATGTGTTCTATAGACACTCAGGAACAACACAAAATGCCTAAAAGTGCTAAAATATGGGGGGTAATTAGAAATTACGTATAAAAATGTAGTGATCAATTCAGCAAAACTGCAATTAAAGGAGCTATATGTAACATTGACACCGTTTAAAATGGGTACTGCAATCCAAATTCACAATATTGGAGAGAGTCGAGACACTGAACGAACACGAGCGCAAGACGAGCCGAGCGCAACATTATATTTTGAGATGAGCTTATTCTATTTTGACAATGACAAGCGACGACGAGTCCTACACTGTAAGTTGATCAGCTAATGTATATGTTTGCAATTTGTTTATTATTTATTGTTCGCAAATTATAAACCTGCTCATGTGGATTTTTTATAACTCTGTCAATGTTAGCTAGATGCAAGGCTGGCTATGTTTACGGTCACACAGATATAAGCTAATGTTAGTGGTATGTTTAGCAAGTAACTATATCCATAGGTATATATATTTAAATCTTTAGCTAGCTAGCTAAATGGAAATGATGTTGAACTTAGCTTAGGCATTCGTAAATCGGCTGTCGGAGTGCCGGAGTACATCTGGTTGTTCGTAATGGGCAGTGGACTCGGAGTCAACTCGGAGAATAGTGAATCACAAAACAAATACAGACGTTCCGACCCGGAATGGAAATTTCAAAGGAGAAAATACTGGCTGTAGCATTGTTGTCGGAGAAGCCAGTATTTCGACTTCGCATGTTTCCTTAATCTCTGATGACATATCATGGTCATTTTATGATTTAGTACAGTAAATTTGTTACATATAGCTCCTTTAACCAACTAATGCATTAGTTAGACAAACTGTTTTTGACAAGATGGTTAATAAGATTTATATGTGATCACCAACATCTGGGTGTGTGAAAATACAATTGCTGTAGTTCCTGTTAAAAAGTGAGTTAGGGTCCCCAAGGCAGTCATTAACTTGCTGAAGGGAAGTATAAAAGCAGCAGCCACTTGCGAAGAACAGTTACAACTGCTATGACTGCCTCGTTGCCAATGCCAATGTTCAGGCTTTGTACAGTACATGTATCTGAATGTTTAAGTAAAAAAATTCCACCACACATGCTTTCATCACAGTGAGCATGGATACTCTCTGCTAAAGTGGAAATTCTCATTTCGGACATAGCACAGCTCCGATATAGATGGATGGAAGCACATGGCCATTTAAAAATACTCTCAAGAGCTCTATTTGCCTGGCCAGTGTTGGATTCATGATGTCATTATCTATTTGCAGATTGTGGCCAACTTACATTTCTTGGAACATAATTGATCTGGCAGCTCCATAGAGCTACCGTGTCAGCAGTACATGGGTCACCATCCACTCCTCCCAGTTTTTCAAAAATTATTAAAATTGCTCAGTATGTTTAACTAGTTTAACTCGTTTTCAATTGTTATTTGGGAGAAACATCCTAAAAAATCTATTTGGTCTGATGTTGAATACTGCAAAATATAATTCAAGAATAATATGCAGATGAGGTAATACATTGGTGTGTTTTGAGATGACGTACAATCAACACTCTCAGTAGAGGGAACAAGGATTAGGTTGTCAGTGTCTAGATCTAAGAAGGCAGTTATCAACGATGATAAGGATGGCAGGGTGACATACTGGATTAGGGTGGCATAGTAGTGTCCTAAATTTCAGTAATTACAGCTATAATCCAATATCAGCAGTCTCAGTTCTCATATCAATTTGAACTTTGAACTTTATTTGTTTCCAGTGGGGCGATTGGTTGCACAGCACAGTGAACAGTGAAAAAAAACATAAATAAAATCCCCACATATCACATAGAAAAGGGGCAATGATCTAGCATTCCAAGATACAGTGAAACTGCAATATACAAAAACTGTCAGCTCAATATCTGGCATCAGTACACAAGCATGGAGATATAATCATCATAATCATCATCTTCTTCACCGCATTGACTGACTGCCAGGCTAAAAGGAAAATCTGCAAGCCTACCTCCACCCTTTCGCTGAATTCAGGAGGGAAAAGGCTGTGGGAGTAAAGGAGTGCTTGTACCTGTTAGTCCAGATGGTAGAGAATCTAAAACGGGTGCCAGAAGGAAGGGTCTGGAACTCTTGATTAAAGTGTGGTCAGAGTCTGACATGATAGATTTTGCCTTCCTCACTACCTGTTTATTGTAGAGGTCAGACAGGCTACCCTGCTGTGCACCCGTAATCTTGGTGTTATCTTTGACTATTCTAGACTAACTATATCTGTGTCATCTGCAGACTTCAGGACGTGTCATATCTCATATTGGCTATGACGGTCATCCAGTAACGAGGAGAGGATGCAGCCCTGGGGTGAGCCTGTAGATGAGGAAAGCTCCTCTGACAAGCACTCGTTCACCCTCTGGGTTTGGTTGAGGAAGTCGAGGATCAGACGCACAACACTAGAGTAAACACCAAACTGGTTGGAGAGTCTGTTCACCGGCAGGTGTGGTTGAATGCAGTTTTGTGTGGCTCTTACTGCCCTCTAGATGATTGACCCAGATTGGGTACTCTATAGTATGTGAAGAAATGGGAGCTGTGTAAATCACTCCAGATAAGGGGTATTGACTAAGAGAATAAATGAAATTGATGTTGACATAGTCACCTATCCAACAATGGCATTACAATATGAAACTTGAGTCCTCCATGAAGTGTTATGACCAAATGTACTTTATGTCTTACAGTAAATAGGAATCAAATGGCAATGACAAATGGAAATAGCAACACTATAGCTCACTTCACTTTATCCCTCTAATAAAGAATCACATTTCCTCACAAATGCAGTTAATTACAGAGATGTTTAACAGTACCTCAATTGGATGTACATCCCCAATTCAAAAAAAGTTGGGACAGTATGTAAAATGCACATAAAAGCAAAAAGCAGTGATTTGTAAATTCTCTTTTACATAATATTTAATTGAAAACAGTACAAAGAAAATATATTTAATGTTTTACCTTATCAACTTTATAGATTTTTGTAAATATACGCTAATGCTAATACAGAATTTGATGCCTGCAACACATTCCAAAAAAGTTGGGGCAAGGGCAAAAAAAAGACTGGGCAGTTCACAAAAAAAAAGCCCCACCCCCCAATTCCCATAGAGATCCATTCAAATGCAGAGAGGTTATAGTAGCGCTTGTAAGAGTACCTGGAAATATGATATCAAGAGTCTTTTGATATCCTTTTATACCCAGTCATGATACCATCACCTGTTTACCTGTGTAATGTTCCAAACAGGTGTTTTTTGAACTTCCCAGTCTTTTTTTTGCCCCTGTCCCAACTTTTTTGGAACATGTTGCAGGCATCAAATTCAGAATTAGTGCAGATTTACAAAAATCAATGATAAGGTAAAACATTAAATATCTTTTCTTTGAATTTACAATTTACAATTCTCTGCTTCCTGCTTTTATGTGCATTTTACATACAGTCCCAACTTTTTTGGAATTGGGGTTTGTACAATTGTTCCTTTAAAGTGGCCACATCAGCCTTAATGAGCAGAGACATGTTTGATTCAGTTTTAATATATTCTCAATTCAGTTCTCATAGTTACATTTTTCCTTAGTGTTAATTTACTCTGAGCATACACTACAGCAAGTCTTGCTCTGCAAACAAATTCCCCCAAATCATTCTCTGAAATGTGATTCCATATTCCAGTTCTATGACAGGCTTCATAGTCCTAACTCCCAAGCCACAATAGCAGCATCAGACTGAATTAACTGGACTGGCCTTGTGAGCTCTGCAAAATCAGAGAAGCACTTATTGCCTGATTGACTTCCTCTGCACAGTATGGTTTTCATCCATTTGAGTTCATAGCAAGTAGTGAATATCATGTTGTGGTATAATGTAACAACCTACCTAACTTGATTGTAAGCTAACTAGTGACAGGATAGCAGCAGCTTTAAAAACAGGTGTGTAAGAAACACCAAAACAGGCACAGAATAAAAACGGATACATAATTGTACTCAGCAAAATAAGTGGCACTTGGGATTGTTGACGGGATTGTTGGAACGCAGCACTTTGTTCAGCGGCTTTACTTTAGAAATAGTTTTTTTGGGTCTGACTAACTTTTTACCCCATCTGTGTGAAATGTCCCTATTTAAGACCGTGGTATGTTCAGTCTTAGAGAGGAGTGCAATAACAATAACTTTCCGTTAGCCTCTTGAGAGCACTGACCTAACTGTGAAGCCCTCCCCAGCTTCCCAGCTCTACTCGTTTGTCAAAGCTGACCCTGAAAATTGCAGTTGTTTTCTCATTTATCTTCCATCGCTTTAGACCTATTTTTATAAAGTGTCTGTAGATTAAAAAAAGATCCCCATAAAAGAAGCAGAACAAGAACTAGTTTACACTTAAAATGGGTGACTATGAGAAAGGGGACATAGACACCACAGAAGACACACTTAATAAGGGCTGCCGCAGCAGCAGCTTTCAAGTACAAATTATAGCTGAATTATCTAAATCAATCCAAAAACCATATGAGATACCAGTAATGAGAGTGATCTTCTTTGTTTATTATTGGCATAGCAGCATTTTCTAGACAATTACTACAATTATGAGTTATACCTTGCATAGTGTTCCTGAATACTATGTAAATACACTCATTTTAATTTGACTCGGGTATGTAACTGAAAATGCACTCTGACTGGAGTATGTGTAGTACAATTAACAAATCAACAAACTAAAATATAATGTGGCTACTTGAAAATGTATTGTTTTATAACACCCATGAAGTGATTCCACGCAGTAATATTTTGACTTCATTAAAAATTAAGTTAAATAACTATTTAAACCAATCTATTAAACCAAACTATTCAAACCAATTGAAACCAATCACGTCACAGCCTAATTGAACACCAATCAAGAGAAAACGTCTAATACTAGAAAAGAAGAAATGCCAATGGCTTTAACAGTACACAAGTACTGGGATTAGACAGGGTTTATGGTACTGTTATTCTTCCTTTAAAAACTTTAATAAAGCTGTAAACAGACTAAAGAAAGCAACAAATGAGAATGCAATCATAGTGCAACTTTTTGTGAGTGGATGTGTAACACCTCATCTCGATAATATGTTTTTTTCTTCACAAGGACCACACTAAAATGGCAATACCTGGTATCTTGTTGAGTGAAATCTAAAGTATATATTGAAGGTCTCTGCTATAAAATTCAAGGGGTAAAAACTGTCTTCTAACATCAACAGCTTCTAACATGCAGGTCATACCAGCAACTGTCAATCAACTTCTAAAACAGGCTGATTTCCTCTCTGCCTAGACCTGCTGCTTCTGTCACTAGAGCTCCTCACTGTCGCAGTGACATGGATCACCCCTGACAACACCTCCACTCCGGCTGCTCCTGCTTTTGCGTATGGCCCGAGTCATGAATCTACTCCTTTACTCCATCCATGGACTTGTGCTACTCCTTCTGGGAAACAAGTATTGTGAAATTAGGCTGCATGCTTTAAACTGCAATTCTAAGGGCCCCTGATACTCAGGCCATAGTGTGATACAGGGCTGAGATGCCCCACATCTGTATGTTGAGTGGAACATTGAGATGTTCCTCACATCTATATGTTGAGAGGAACATTGAGATAACCCTTCTGGCAAGTCTTGAGATGTTTAGAATGTGTTTGACCAACTTCCAGAAGTGCACATCTCTTTTCTGACTATGACATTCTAATTGCAGTTCCTCTTCAGCACTGTAAATTTCATCAAGCAGTTCCATGTTTTCAAGTTGAGAGTCAATTTCCCCCGCCTGGTCAGTCCAACGAGTAATGCTTTATTCACCAGCTGAATTGTTTGTGTTTTGAGATCTTGGAATCTGGTGCTGTAGTTTTCCATAAATTCGGCAAGCGCATCACTCAAAGGCTGACACGGGGGGAGTCAACAACGCTTGCATTTGTCACTCTTTGTAAGTTTGTAAAAGCACATACTTGATTGGTTGATAGTGCTTAATGGGATGTGTTGTTTTGTAGTGTAACGCAACTACAGTTTGCATGACTCATGAATTATGAGTCATACTGTCTGCTGCAAGTTAGTAGGGGTCACGTATGTTTGTATGCATGTACGTTCTATATATATACAGTAGTTTTGGAATAGAAATGGATTGACACTTTGTCTGCTGCCTTTTTAATGTCTCCCAATTGATTACCCTTTTATCCCTAAATATAGAAAATCGGTGATAGAATTTTCATTCTCATTCTCATTCTCATACAATTCTCAAGTTTAAAACTGTATGGGAAAGCACCCAGAATAACCCACACAAAAAAAATCTAAGATAAAAAATAAATAAGGCTGTATATTTTCTTATGTTTTATACAGCTATAGACCCTGGGGTCAAAATTACCCCATACAACACATTTGTATACAAGGTTGGTACAAAACTTTTGAAAACGGCATTATGTTTACTGCATGTTTACTGTTTAATCCTACCAAATGAAGAAGAGGCATACACGATGAAACAAAATAAGGTTAACTGGTTTTTAAGAGACGTCAAACACTGAATGGTGTCAAAATAGACCCCAAACATAATAGGAGGGTTAAATAAATAAAATATACAGTAAGTCAAAATATATTAAATTAATTAATACTGTGAAACTTTGAAAAGCCACAATGCAGTGGCTATCTGTACTCTCTCAATGAGTCAAACATTACTCTCAATGAGTCAAAGAGCCACATGCAGCTTGTGGGCCTCAGTCTGAGGACCATCACCCTATAGTATAAATAGCAGAGCTGAACAAAGTGCGGGCAGGATAATAGGGATAAGGGAAGTTTATGGCAGTAAAATCCAAAAACTGTTGGAGTTAGTTCCCCAAAATCCAATGTGGAATAATAAATATCAGAGAATCTGATGGCAAGCCAACTAACTATAGCTATCGAGAAAGCATCTGTCATTTGGACACTGCATGGAGATTTTAATTACTCTCAAATGTGTAGATAGGATATTTCCTTTAAGTACTATTGAATACTCTGAGGAAGACACTGTCGAAATTCATCAACATTGTGATTATTACTCTGCACAATAAATTATTGTTATAATTATATAAGTAGTTTTTTACATGTTCATAAGCTGCCAAATGAGTTTTTTAAAATCAACGAATTAATCGCATGATTTGCTGTGAATAATTGCGATTAATGACATTTTAAAATTGCATCTGAAATCTAGAATATTTAAATTTGTGGATGTATAATGTAGAAATGTAGAATCAACACAAAAGAGGTATATTAAACATTATTGTACAAACACAAAAGTAACAATTTTGGGAATTGCAATAAGTGCAATAACATTTCAATCAAGACCATCAAGGTAATCAAAATTGGCCAGAAATGTTTAGCTACATTTCAGCAAATGCATTTGGTACTTTGCCACTTGTAGTATTGGTCATAGGCAAACCGCGGTTAGAGAACTGCAGTAGTTCAGATTGCCGAAGTCCTCCTGCTGTCTCGGTCACGTTATCGGGATATGAGATGATGCTTCTGTGGTAATTTAACTTGCAATTGCAAACTGTACAGTTTACCTTTGTTTTGTCCAAAGAGCCATCTGGAAACCTTTTGAAATGAAACTTTCCACCTAGAACTTTTCCTACTGTACCTTTTCCATCTCAGCTAGCAAGGTGCACATGCTTAGCCTGGGCCCTATCTTGGCGATCTTGGCGCTTAGTCTAAGCGCATGGCGCTAAGTCCATTTAGGGCGTGTCCAAGTCCACTTTTGCTATTTTAACGGCGTGTTTTTTTGGCGCTAAGCACGGCGCATGGCGCAACTGGGCTGAACCTAGTCGCTTCATTAATTATAGGTGTGTCTTGGGCGTGACATTCAATAAACCAATCAAAATGTCATATCCCATTCCCTTTAAAAGCCTGCTTTTCCACCTTGGCGGATTGCTTATGATGGCGAAACAGACATGCTCGTGCGTGTTTAGTGTGATCAAGGAATAGGCTAAATGGAGTATGATCAATATTATTCGGACTAACCATTAGCCTATGAGTTCCCGGTAATTCCAGACAGGGCTGTTATTTTACAAAATATGTGCGGTTAAATTTCGTTAAAAGGACCTGCAACAGCTGAGAATAAGCTATCAATGGCTTCAGTCTCACCTTAGAAAACGCTAAATTAGCCTGCTTGTTCAGCGAATTTCGTTTGATTATGCAATGAAAGTGTCAAACATCAATTCGAAGAGGCTGTTCTCATGGAGTTCTCGAAGTTCAAGCTTCATCCAAAGTTCATTAGGCTACCTGCATAGTAGGCTAATATTGATTAATAACATACATACCGTTATTTTGCCTTAATGATGACACTAAATAGCCATACAATAAAGCTGTCAGGTTCGCAACCCATAAGTTCACGCATATTTCCCCTTGTTTAATAATGTCCTGTTTATGGAAATGTGACCAACCTGTTTTACTCGTAGCGTAATCCTTTAAAACAATCCACTTTCCCAGGAAGACCGTTAAACGTGCGACTTACAGCAGGGGAAACAGAACATGCAGCTCACGTGCAGAGAATGACATTAAAATGAATTGTGAATTAATTGTGTAACGTGCTGCAAATTTGTTTTAGTTTCTAATTAGACGCTTAGTTCTCTTTAAAATCGTTTTGTTCAGTTAATGAATAACGGGTGAAATCAGCTGGGTTTTAAACGGTGAGAGTATGGAAACCTGGTCACTGTAATTTAAAAAAATATGAAGGACCAAGAATAGCTAAGGTTACAATTTAGTTAACATGGTGACATCTCCGTTTTTTAACCATAGGCTATCGAAAAAAACCTTATGCACAGCGAATTCGCTGTAGCCTAGGCTATTTGAAAAACAATAAATGCAATATTCACTGGACAAGGTTTTGAACTTTTTTCAGTCACAAACCATTCTATTTACTTACAGGCTGTATTCATAGATAAACAGAGCTGTACTGTAATGACATCTGAAGCGCATTTTCAGAACTTAAATGTCCGTCTATTGCCGTGCGCGAGTTTTCCATTGAATGACAATTCACGCATTAGGTGCAAAGACAATTCGCGCATTAGGCTTGATAGCTATAGGTGTTATCAGCTCCTTTTTAATGGATAGCCATTGTCCCGTACCATCGCACATCGCCTGGATGTTGATGGAGTGGGCTGAGAGCAATGTAATGTGGCATTGTTTCCCTTCGCTGAGGGAAAGGTATGTGGACCTATGGAACCTTTTATTATTATGCATTTTTGATATAGCCTACACAATAATAATATTTCACATTGTGATCTAGATATGTTAGTCATGCCTGTGCACGCCCCTGTGTGTAACAGACAGGAGGGTATGCGCGTTGTGCACACGCCTATGTAGACGCACTTATATGCGCCGTTAAAATAACATGTAAACAACTGCGACATGACTTTAGACCGGGTTTGTGGTGGTTCTAGCGCAAGCGCTTTCTGCTGGCTCAAGATAGCAATACGCCAAAAAGAATCCTGGCCACTCCTCATCTTAAGACCAACACGCCCAGTTCACTAATGATGGCGCAAGAGTTACGCCGTCAAACATGCTAGTTTGACGGTGTAAGCGTTAGGCGTTATTATGGACCTAGCGCCGGGTGTAAGATAGCAAAGACACTTGCGTTTGCGTTAGCGCCGCTTTGCGCCGGGTGTAAGATAGGGCCCCCTGTGTGTTACGTCTTCATAATGTTTTTATTTTATTTTATATTTAAGGCCTTAAACATTTAGAATTAATCACAACGCATTCATTTTGACAGCCAGACCTAATTATATACGTATACTGTATATATATATATATATATATATATATATATATATATATATATATATATATATATATATATATATATATATACAGTATATAGTAACAGGCATTTGTATTTTTGGGCATCCCGTTGGGTCTTTATTGAGACATAATTGAGACTGGCATCCCAGTGAGACAGTGAATATAACTAGTGTGACTGTCAAATATAGTAATCTGTCATATTTTAATGCAGGCACATTTTTGGTTCGCTTCTTATGGGTCTTCATTGGGTTTGTCAAGGTGTGTGGTGCTTCCTAACAATCTACCGAACTTTGCTTGCAACTTTGGCTAGTGGGCTGTTTAGTAGTGAACTTGCATTGGCCCTTCTTTTTTTAATGGTACTCGAAGGCTGATGGCTGCACTCTAATGGAATTTATTCACCACAGAGATGAAAGTAGTTTGACAAGTGCTGAACAGAAAATTTTAAATAAAGCTTTGCGAGAGGATTTAATCACCCCCTTGTTCTGATACGTTTTTTGCCTTTTTGTAACAAATCATTTTGTGGTGGGCCAATATTGAATGTTGCTATTTAGCAGCCAATTATGGTTATTCTCTGATGGTATTATTTCACAAAAAAATAAAAAATAAAACATTTTGATAGATTTTATCCATTGAGTTAAGTGATAGTTATCATGTGACCTGCTGTTCAGTTTAATCATTTCAACTCACATGCAAAGCTTTTTTGTTGAGCACTACAGCATCTTCGAAATTGGATGTTGTCTCGAGTACCACCCAGAGACATGGCTTGAATTTCTTTTCTAATTAGCTACATCCTGCTTTTGTGAACAATTAACGTTTTTCATGATCCACCAGGTCTTCATACATAATAGAAATGAGGGAATAATAGCATGCAGAGCACAAATGGGGTATATATTTAATTTATGTCAGCCTCTTCCACTCTCTGTGTTTTAGCATACTCCAGTGCTTTCAACGCAAAATTGCACAACTACAGGAAAATTGAATTTCAATAACCACGACAATATTTCCTTTTCATTTTTTTACAGAGTGAGATAAATATTCCCCCTTTTCCCAAAGTAGTAATATAAATACTGTGGATTGTTACAAATAATTCTCATCAAATAATTCTCCTCATCAGCAGAATTTCTTGCAGTGCACCATCATTTTAATCATTCAAGTAAAAGGTGAGATAGCTTTTCCACTCACATGTGCACTGCACTGTGACAGATTCAACAACAAAAACTGAAATAAGACTTCTGGAGAGACAGCTGAGCGATGAGGTTCCACGACTAAAGCACATATTCATTTAGCTGGTTCTGTCATATTTCTGATATCAGACATTGAGCAAAAGATAGTAAGGACAGTTGTGAATATCCAATTCAAATGGCATGCTGCAGCACATATGCACCATGCAAGCATTACTTTACTGTTGCACTATAACAATGGCAACTAAGGTATGAGGTAACGTTATTATACCTTACACGTTTGTTAAGTGTCCTGAAAAAGTCTGAAAACCCACCAATTCAGGCCACACCACAATGTTTTTAATAAAAACAAAAAAAGTAACTAAGCCTCAGCTCCCTTTATGTCGCAGGTCTTGGGGCAAGCACCTTTATGGTGGCACTTAAACGATGGTAATTTTTCCATTAATCTCTAGCTCTAGCAGTGCTTGTTTACTATGTGAAATGCACCTTTGTACGTGTCTTTGGCTGAAAGCATCTGCCAAGTGTCTAAATTTGAAAAGTGTTCCCTTTATATAAGTGTACTGTCAAAGACACTAAACTTGATAATAATAATGCATGGCATTTATATAGCGCCTTTCTAGATACTCAAAGCGCTTTACAATGATGAGGGGGAAACTCGCCTCTACCACCACCAATAGCAAAACCTGTGTGCTTGGTGTTACTGGTTGGTTCATCTAATTACAGATTATATACATATATATATGTCTAGGCATCTTTAAAGGAATATCATGTTTCACTCAGAGGAAATATGTTAAAGATCACGATGAGGCACCAGGATGTGACAATATTTTATGCGTGTATTCTACGACTGAACAAGATTTACCTGTGCCAAAGAGCTATCATAAACACTGGATGCTTTCCGACATATAAATGAAACCAGCCGCCGAATCACTGGCTTTCATTTTTAGTTCCTTGCATCACATTACTCTCATTATTGCTTTGGAAACTAATCAAGGTCATTAAAAAGTCCATTTAAACCTTAACAATGTAAGAGATAAAAGCAAAAAACATGTTAAATCAAGCAGTACTGTCTGCCTTATTTGTCCTGAGGGGATGCAGAAAGATCTGTTGTGCTGTTCCAATTTCAATCATCTATTTGTTCATATTTTAAAGTCCCTATGTAGTCATTTTTATGTTGTTTTGGAACACCGAGAGTATGAACTGCAAGAAATTGTCTGTATATTCTCTGCTGCTGCACTCATAAGACAAACACAATACAAAAATAAATCAGCATTATGACCTGACACTCTGACAGGTGGATGGGAGTTATCACACTCGTGGCATTATTCTATTATTAGCCTTACTGGGGGTCTAGGCACACACTACAAATGTACACTTCACTTCTTCATGAAGACACTTCTATAGTGAGCTTGAATCTCCTTAAAAGATCAAAAGCTGATATTAAGTTACACTACAACTAGCAGGCCTGTTTTCTTTTGCCCAATTTCTTTTGTATTTCCACTGTAATGTGTCTTTGTGACAGTGTCTCTGTAAAAAGTGATATACAAATATAATAGAATTGCATATTGACAAGGTTGTTCAACATTGTGTTTGTCATCCTATTTGTGAATGAATGCATTGATTTTATGCTTTACAAAAAATAAGCAGACATATAATTGGCAAATGCTTCCCCTTCCAGTGGCATGTGGTGGGAAACAGTTTTTGATGTCCACAGTTGGAGCTAGACGTGGCAGTGAAATAATGGATCAAATGGAGGTGTAAAGGGAATATAGCAAGGACACATGTCAGTGTGGACAGGAAAACAAATCAATTAATTAGACTGGGCCTCCCATTTAAACTAGGCTTAAGCCCAGGCGATGTGAGCATATACACTACTCACAAAAAGTTAGGGATATTTGGCTTTCGGGTGAATTTTATGGAAAATGTAAGTTCACGCTACAGTGATATTATACGTATCATGAAAGTAGGGCATTTAAGTAGAAGCATGCAATGGTGATTTCCTCATCTCAAACAATTTATTGAAACAAAAGCCAACAACAGTGGTGGGTATACCACAACAAAAATGTCAATGTCTCAATAACTTGTCATGTGCCCTTGAGCATCAATTACAGCTTGACAACGACGTCTCATGCTGTTCACAAGTCGACTTATTGTCTGCTGAGGCATGGCATCCCACTCTTCTTGAAGGGCGGCCCTCAGGTCATTGAGGTTCTGGGGTACAGAGTTACGAGCCTCTACACGGTGAGTCAGCTGATCCCATAGGTTTTCTATGGGATTCAGGTCTGGAGAAAGTGCAGGCCACTCCATTTGAGGTACCCCAGTCTCCAGCAGCCTTTCCCTAATGATGCGACCTCGATGAGCTGGAGCATTGTTGTCCATGAAGATGAAATTAGGCCTGTGTTGTTCATGCAGGGGCACAATGACTGGATTAATGATGTTATTCAGGTAGTATGGGCTTGTCACTGTACCATTCACAAAGTGTAGGGCAGTTCTGTATTGACTAGACACACCTGCCCACACTGTAACACCGCCACCACCAAAGGGTCGTATGGTGACAACAGTGGCTGATGCATAGCGCTCTCCTTGACGTCTCCAACATCGTTGGCGGCCATCATTTCTGCTCAACGTGAATCGACTTTCATCAGAGAACAGCACTGAGGCCCACTGGTCCCTCGTCCAGCGTAAATGCTCCCTGGCCCATGCAAGACGATGACGCCTGTGCCTGGTGGTGTGGTCAGGTACCCTTGCAGGTCGTCTAGCACGCAGACCACGCTGATGTAAACGGTTTCGAATGGTCTGACGTGACACTTGGGTGCCTCTCACCTCCCTTAAATGTGCCTGGAGTTGAGTGGCATTCATCATCCGGTTCCGCAGGGCACTGTTCACAATGAAGCGGTCATCAGTGTGGGATGTGGCCAAAGGACGTACACTTCTATGCCTTTCTGTGACTCTTCCAGTCTCTCTGTATCTCTGTTGCAACCTGCTGATGACACTCTGTGACACTCTAAGCTCAGTGGCCACTTCCCTCTGAGAACATCCTGTTTGAAGCCTCGCAATGGCGAGGTACTGTTGATCAATTGTTAGGTGTCGTCTTGGTCTCATGATGTCAAAATGTGAACAGCATGATGAAGAGGACTGTTTAAATACCAATTCTAATTGAACCAGGAAATTTATTGGTCGATTCATGGATCAAACACCTGTTGTGAATTTTGCCGTTCAGCTCCTTGTTAGAGAACAGCAAGTTGTGCAAAAAGTACTGAAACATTGAATAGTTGGACATGTGCATTCAAAAGTTTAGAGAAGGTCAAATTAATTTCACCTGTAAAGGTTATAGTGCATTTTAGGTTCATCCTGAAATTTCACCCGAAAGCCGAATATCCCTAACTTTTTGTGAGTAGTGTATCTGTGTGTTTCACAATGAACAAAGAGTATGCAAATCAGAAACGTATTCAGAATTAAGATTCATTTATTCACTTCATAAAATTGACTCATTAGATTCACAAGGAAGCAACTGCCGTCTCCACTTATGTAAGTGCAGGTTCTTTCAAAAATTGAGGGCCATATTTTGACTATATAAATAGCCAACAGAGCTATACCTTTCTACAGAGGGTATCAGCAGGGCAAACTGGTCTCGCTGTCTGGCCACAAAATCCCTCAACAAAGACAAAAGCTGTGCTGCTACAGAGATGTCAATGTCACTTTTCTGTAGGTGCATGCTTGTAGCGTGGAACCGGTCAAGTATGACGTCCCAGAAATATGCCATGAACACCATCTCTAAGGTGTCCAATTTAGCACATACGTAGTCCAGTGGCCTCAATTCGAGTATCTCTTTTCTCATTATCATCATTGCACATACCACCGAAGGCCTCTCTAACGTGGGTGTAATTTCTCCACAGTGCCTTGGTTGACTCTGCCCGAGCACTCCACCGAGTACTGGACAGCGATTTTAACGTCAGTCTGACATCTGTCTTCCAAAACTTTCCCCCATCTGTGTGTGGATGAATAGCAAAATGTGTACAGTGACTGCAACATGTTAAAAAACTTATCAGCCTCTGGGCTACTGTCATCTAAGGTGTTAACACCAACTAAGTTAAGTGAATGCGCTGCGGAAGGCACATACTCTATCAGAGGGTTTTTTTTGTTTCAGGTGGGCCTGTAGCCCATTGTATTTTCCTGACATGTTGCTTGCATTGTCATATGACTGACCTCTATAGTTTGAGAGGTCCAACCCAAGGCCCTCTACCATCAAAGTCACACAGTCTGCTAAACTTTTACCAGTGTGGCTCTCAATTGGCTCAAAGCCTAGGAATCGCTCCACCACATTCCCGCTGCTGTTAACAAACCGGAATATGAACATCAATTGGTCCTGTAGTGAGGTTTGGTCACTTTTATTCAAAAGTTCAAAAAGAGAATTAGAATTCTATACGTCAGTAGGGCCCAACTTGAAAGTTAAATAAAGTAGACACAACAATGGGTTGGAAAAATGACATATGTTTTGTTGGCTACAACTATGAATATCTGAATAATAGAAACAATAATTGATATAACATGAGGAATATATTCTATGACTTAATCTTAATCAGAGGAAATAGATAGATAGATTATTTATTGTCCTTTACAGGAAATTCATTTCCACGACTGTACAGTGCCACACATGAAACATTCCCATTCCCAGCTACATTTACACACATATACGTTTACCTAACAATCCAGTCACCTACATTTACCATACAATTCCATCACCACCGTATTTACACATATACACACACATATACATACACTTATACACATAACATATTATGGTTAAGGAGGTTGTCGGGGAGTCTTGTTGAGGAGTGTGATGGCAGAGGGAACAAAGCTCTTACTGAAGCGGGCCCATTTCCAGGCCAGGGCTCTATATCTGCGGCCTGATGGGAGCAGAGTGTAACATGGATTGAGGGGGTGACTGGGATGATGTGCTATGGTGCATGCTTTGCGTGTGATGGCTTTGCTGTTGAAGTCTGATAGATTGGGAGTGGGGAGGCCGATGATTTTTGTGGCGTTGTGTGTGATGCGTAGGAGTTTGTTTTTGTTAGGGGCAGTGAGCATGTTGAAGAAACAGGGGGAGCAGTAGAGGAGAATGGGCTGGATGATGCTCTTGTAGAGCAGCAGCAGGAGGTGGGGGGCAACGGAGAGTGCTCTGAGTTTGCGGATGGCAGAGAGCCTTTGTTGGCTGCGTTTATGGATGTCAGTGGTGTGTTGATTAAAGCTCAGTTTATTGTCCAGGGTGAGTCCAAGGTATTTGTAGCTCTCTACCATCTCCACAGCTTCGTTGTTGATGTAGATAAGGTTGTGGATGTAGTTGTGGGCTGCGCTGAGTGTGCAGGGGGTGAATACCAGTTATTTTGTCTTAGCCACGTTCAGTAGCAGGTGGTTGTTCAGGCACCATTGAGATAATTATGTGTTAATGATAATTATGTGACAGCTAAATATAGAAGCTAACAGTCCTACCATTAACAAAGGTTAGTTTGTGATATGGGTTAATGACACACTAAACTATATTTTGTGGTTAGCTCATTTTATCAGTCTCATAAATATAAAGTTTTAACAGTGTAAAACTATAAGGTCAGGGAAATTGGCTATTCCAGTCAGGTCGACGTGGACGTGCACAGATCTCCACTTGGGTCCGGCCGCAAGGGAGACAGTAGAGGAACAGTTTGAAGAAATGTGTCCTCAAAACAGCTGTCAAATAAACCAGCTTGGTTTATTTTGTGGACGGTGGCAGGCTAACTCTGTCTCTGTGATCAGGCAAGATGCGGGTTGGGAAACGCAGAAGTCCGTCAGGGTTTCAGTGGTGCGTCTGGTAGGCGAAAGATAGCATCTTTACCATCAGAGCCGTCTGGGTTCAGTGGTGTGTCTGGTAGGGGTAAAACTGCTCCTGAGGTGGAAATGATGGTTCTTGTATACCATTAGCTGTTGAGGATTCGCCTTCAAAGGATGGCTCTGGGGGAATGACAACATTACTGGAAACTGAACTAGTGCTAGTTCCTTCCTCACAGCTGACAATAGTGCTGCTGTCATCATTATTACTATCAGAGGGTTTTTGAAAGAAGTTGGCAATGAGTGGAACACTTTTAAGCAAAACTGCCTCTCTTGCCTCTTTTTCTTTTTTGGCTTTCCTTTTGGAAGCATCACTATTCCAATGTTTGTGGTCCATATTTCAGAACTAGTATGCTATTTATATGAATATATTTATAGGATATCTCAATACTTATTAAATAATAATTGAATTAATACTTATATATTAATAATGACAACACCCTTCAAATACTGTTGTTGGAAAATACAATCAAATGGTAGTATTTTATAGTCTACTTGTACCTAAAGACAGCTTTGAGTAGATAAAAGAAAAAAATTAAAAAGCACATGAAAGAAAATAACCCTTACCCTTTAAGGCTGTTAGAAAATATCCCTTAGGAGGGATTGTTGAAATAGCCTTTAAAAAGGCTGTTGTTTTAGAAAAAGATGAAAAAAGTCTCTGAATATATTACTGTGGCATACCAAGCAAGAAGACGTGCACAGATCTCCACTTGGGTCCGGCCGCAAGCGAGACAGTAGAGGAACAGTTTGAAGAAATGTGTCCTCAAAACAGCTGTCAAATAAACCAGCTTGGTTTATTTCGTGGACGGTGGCAGGCTAACTCTGTCTCTGTGATCAGGCAAGATGCGGGTTGGGAAATGCAGAAGTCCGTCAGGGTTTCAGTGGTGCGTCTGGTAGGCGAAAGATAGCATCTTTACCATCAGAGCCGTCCGGGTTCAGTGGTGCGTCTGGTAGGGGTAAGACTGCGTCTTTCCCATCAGAGCAAAGTTGGTGAAGTTCCATGGGTTTTTATGGTCAAATTTCATTTGATCCCAATTGGTAGATGGCTTTAGGGCACCCAAACAATAGATTAGCTCATTCCCTTGGAACCAACAATGAAACACAGATGGACCAGCTATTTCCAATCATCACAAGGTGTGCGTTTGTGTGTTAAATTCGGGTTCCCCCTCTCCTTCTATAAAGAGGGGGGTGTTCCTGCACTACCTGGAGCCTGATCGATCAAGCAGTCTGTGTTCATCTCAGAGTCACATGAAGAATGTGGACAGACACTCCATTGTGCCTCAGTTGATCAGGAGTGTTAATTGTGAATGACTCTGCTGGAGGCCCAGTCTCATGATCAGAAAGCCAGAGTCCCAAAATGTCCCTGTGTAACCATTACAGTCCACATGTGACAGGTCTGGGGTGGAGTCAACAATTATTGAAAAATATGAGGCATCCCGAATCTCATCTGCTATTGTTTGGCGAGTTTTCTGACCCATTAGCTCAATGAGTTCTTCACATATTGTCGATGACAAATAGGTCACTGTGCCTCTTCGTTTTCCACCAAACTTTTTAATATGTTCAGCTAAGAATGGGTCAAATTGTGATAGCAATTCTAGGATGCCAAGGAAATTACCATTATGGGTTGACCCAGACCATCTTCCCTAAACACAAGTCCTCTTTCACCCAAGAACTTGATCACTGCTACAACTCTTTTCAAAATGTCCCTCAAGTATTTACATTCCCCATCAGGTTGCTGCATGAGATCTGCATCTATAGAACTGCCCTTTGTCCGCTGGTGCAAGGCAAGCATGCACGATCTGTGTTCTGCACTCTTTTCGTGAACCCCTATTCTTTCAGAGTGCTTCCAGTCACTAAACCCCTGACTAAAGCCACTGAGCTTGCTGAAGAACAATTTGCATGCAAAGCAGTACACACAACCTGTTGAGGGTGAGTACAGTAGCCACTAGAAACCTTCTGCTCATTTAGCAATATACAGTTCAGAAGTTAATTGTTGAAACTTCTAGTCTTTCCACCAAGCGCTCTATCTCGGACTGAAGCTGGGTATTTTTCACTGCAGTTTTGGAAGGGGACTGCTCCTCTTTCCATAAGCACTGACTTAACAATTGCCATAATGCAGGGTCAGTGACCTCATAGCACCAGGAATGTCTTGGTTGATGATTTGATTCTTGTGAACTGCCCAACTGCTCCTGAGGTGGAAATTATGGTTCTTGTATACCATTAGCTGTTGAGGGTTTGCCTTCAAAGGATGGCTCTGGGGGAGTGACAACATTACTGGAAACTGAACTAGTTCCTTCCTCACAGCTGACAATAGTGCTGCTGTCATCATTATTACTATCAGAGGGTTTTTGAAAGAAGTTGGCAATGAGTGGAACACTTTGAAGCAAAACTGCCTCTCTTGCCTCCTTTTCTTTTTTGGCTTTCCTTTTGGAAGCACCACTATTCCAACGTTTGTGGTCCATATTTCAGAAATAGTATGCTATTTATATGAATATATTTATAGGATATCTCAATACTTATTAAATAATAATTTAATTAATACGTATATATTAATAATGACAACACCCTTCAAATACTGTTGTTGGAAAATACAATCAAATGGTAGTATTTTATAGTCTACTTGTACCTAAAGGCAGCTTTGAGTAGATAAAAGAAAAAAAGAAAAAAGCTTATAAAAGAAAATAACCCTTACCCTTTAAGGCTGTTAGAAAATAGCCCTTAGGAGGGATTGTTGAAATAGCCTTTAAAAAGGCTGTTGTTTTAGAAAAAGATGAAAAAAGTCTCTGAATATATTACTGTGGCGTACCAAGCAAGAAAACAGGCATCTGTCTGTAGCTTTTCCTACCAAGAAATGTCTTATATACCTGCCTGACACAGAGAGAATTATGTTGCTTGAAATTCAAAAGATAACTTGTTTTTCATTGGCTGAACAACCAACAAAGGTTTTTGATAAGTCAGTGAAATGAATTGGTGGAGACTATGCACATAGGCCACACCCCATCGATGGGAGGGGAAAAAAAGACCTCTTAAGAGCTGTCGACAATTTGCATGTCAACGTTAGCATTATCTATTTCCGTGGATCTAAAAACCGACGGTCTCTAGAAAAAATGAATGGGGTTTTTCTTAATCTTTAAATATAGATTGGGTCTCTTATGTGTTAGTGTATGAAAAAATATAGCTTGTCGCATATTTTTTTAATGTTTCACAAAACCGGTAGCTAATAAGCTCTCAATGAGGTTTTAATTCCCACGGCCACAGCATCCCATGTTTTGAACTAACAGTAGTTTTGAACTAATATCACTAATAGTTAGCTAGCTAGTAGCTTTGATTTAAGCATCATGAATATGGCATGCTGTTTTAACATTTATTCAACCCACTGTAGCTAGCTACCCTTTTATCTTATACCCCTTTCACACAGACGACCCGTGAAGAAATGCCACCTAACTGACACCTTGGGGTTGAATAGAAAAAAACATCTTAATGGTATTGTTACAGTAGCCAGTAAGATTATTGGTATTCGACAGACCTCTCTAACTGACATATTTGCTTGTCAGGTCTTGCGTAAAGCCAAGTCTATTCTAGTCAGCCCTGATCACCCTCTGACTGCTGAATTTGAGACTTTACCCTCTGGGCGTAGGTTCCGACAGCTACGGGCTAAGTGCAATAGACTCAAGAACTTCTTTGTTCCTCAGGCCATAAACATGCTCAACCAGCAGAGATAGATTTCCATACCTCATGTATATGGGTGTATGTATGTATATGTATGTGTGTATCTGTGTGTGTATATAGGGGTCAATGACAAATAAAGCTTCTAAAAAGGTATTTTTTCAAAATGGATGTAATGCATATTTTTGAGTCTGGAGCAATGTGTTTAAACAAGTCTCATTTGTTAACTAACATTTCAAAGTGTTTAAATACATTTTTTGACTGTATTTTTAACTTTGCCCAAAAAATGTCAGGTGGCGTAACCAAATATTTGTAAAAATATATATTTTCCTATTATTTATTCTAAGTGAAATCTTTGGCAAGTATCCCTTAGAGTGTCTACAGTGCCTAACACATTATTATTTTGTGGTTGTGCTTTGTATTTACAATAATTTAAGATTATTGCATTCTAGTGGCCAGGTATTTAGTATCTTTAGCATCTGATTTTACATTTAAAGACAGAAAAATAATTATACAAATATACAAATGAATGCATTCAATACAATAGCTATTCACATCATTGTTATCAACCATTTGTTCACTTTAACCTATTATTTATTGGTTTAAATTAATATTTTACCTGGTCGCACCACCTGATGATTACCAGTTGTGCCACCTGACAACATTAGTAATGACAGGAAATATGCTGAATAATTGCATTTTTATTTCAAATACAAAAAATTGTTTTAGTCAACAGTTTCTATTGAAGTAAAAGTAGTAAATTGATCAAAAACAGGATACATCACATGAGATCACATGGGTACATTGCAACTGGAATAGGCTGATTAGATACACTGTAATGAAAGATTTCATACAATCAATGGTATATTCCAATTAAAATTTTAAATTTAAACTCTTTTAAAGTCAATAGGAATTATTGGATGGGTAAAGCTTGTGCATTTTCTACTTGTTCATGGTTTTTAATAGAACTTGTATTTATCCAGTTCCATTCAACTTTCAGTTCATATAGCCTATTTCAGTTCAACATGCTCATACTAATCTGGAGGAAATGACGACATGACTTCTGAGGCCTATGCACTCTAGCAGAATGATATGCTTTCATTGTACCACATATTAAAACCCTAGCAATCGCCTGGTAAGACCCTAGCAACCACCTAGTAAGACCCTAGCAACCACCAAGCAATCCCCTAGTAACACCCTATTAACCAACAGGGACCCTAGCAACCAACAAGTAAGACCATAGCAACCACCTAGAAAGACCTTAGAAACGACCTCTTCGTCCATTTTGAAAGATTTCATACAATTAATGGTATTCCACTTAAAAAAAGCTTTGAAAGTCAATAGGAATTATTGGATGGGTAAAGCTTGTGCATTTTCTACTCATTAATAGTTTTTAATAGAACTTGTATTCATCCAGTTCCATTCAGCTTTCAGTTCATATAGCCTATTTCAGTTCAACATGCTCATACTAATACATGCCATTGCTAACAATGTCTATTGTTTTTTTTGTGTAATGCCTAATTTCTATTACCAAAATATAATGTTCTCTGTCCTTTGCTTTTTCAAGCCAACTATTGTCTACTGTCTTTCTGTAGGGAAGGCCTGTTCTAAACCTTATCATGTCGTACCACACAGGATAATGCATAAATATACATCACATTATACAGTGAAAAGTTCAATAACATGCAAACTCAGAGTTCAGAAACTCTAAATCTAGAATTATAAATCATGAAAAAGGTTTGAAAGTGTATAACATCTTTAACTTAAAACTAATAAACATTTTGGAAATGTAATAGATAATCTTACAGCTTTAAATAACATTATTTATTTCATATAGTGACATTCCTTGCTGTTGCGCCACCTGACTTACTGGTTGCGCCGCCTGACATTTTGGGGGTTTGAGATGCCAAAACTTAAAAGAATATATATTATTTGAATGTACTGAAAATGTATTGAAACTAAATAGGTTTTATAGAAAAAAGTGATACATGTCATGAATTGATTAAATTATTTTAAAAGGAAATAATGCACTCGGATACAAAAATATGCATGTCATGTCATTGACCCATATGCATATATATATATATATATATGTATGTATGCATAGATATGTGTGTATATGTGTATGTGTAGACTACTTGCCTGTTTTGTGTTTGTCATATTTCTTTTTATGGCATATGTGACATTGCTGCAACTAAAGTTTCCCATTAGGGACAATAAAGATGACTATTGACTATTGATAACTAACTAGTTAAGTTGTGTGCCACCTAACTAGTTAGACAGCTGAGTTTTAGGCCGTTAGCTAGTTAACTAGCTGTTTTTTTAGTGCAGCTAATTTGGTTGTAAGGGCAGCTAGCTGGCAAAAATGGCAGCTAGCTAACTAATTTCTGTTAACAAGCTGAATCATATGGACAGCTAGCTAGGGAAAATGGGCAGCTAGCTAAAATAAAGGGATAGCTAGTTACCGTAAGTCAAATAACGAATGGCTTGCGGCTTGCCATAATATGACGCCCTTCAAACTGTCCTGTTATACAGAGTGAACTCACTTGTTGGTGAATATTGTATCATGTCACAGCATATTGTAGCATGCCAACCAGTGGCTCAGTTGTACAGAAGCACTGTACTTTCTGAGAGGCTCTCATTTTAAGCATGCACTGTATGTACTAAGGGGCCTGAAGAGTAAAATATAAAAAGCACTCCTTGTCAAGATGATAAATAAATCGGGCAATGTTCAGGGAAAGCAGACAGAGTAGCTGATATTCGATGCTAGGCAACGGAGTGTAGGCTGAGTAGTTGTAGCAAAGCATTAGGCTTAACATATAACCCTTGAAGTCAGAACACTGGATGCTGTTGATGTGCAGGAGTTAAAACATATTTGCACATACACTATAGAATCTAAAGGTATACTGCCATCATATAATAGCTGTTTGCATTCAAAATAAGGTAATTTCTGACACTGAGAAATATATCCATAATCAGGAGAAAAGTGGACCAAAAATGTATCAATGGGTCCTTCAGTAAACCACCATAGTAAAATGTTCATATGTATGTTCTGATACTGATAGCTTAATACTGAAGCTCATACATTTTCTTGCAGCAAATTGTATCTATGTATTCAGCAGTCTACTGAATTAATTTCAAATTATGCACAATAGCATTTGATCATTCTTAATTATTGCAAGGAAACTATGTGTTTTATTAAACGGCACAAACATGAGAAGCTGTGGGTATATATCAGCCTGCTAAAATGTGTTAAAAATCTAGGTTGAGTAATTGATACCACTATGCAGTTCTCAAATTAACTGAAGGGTGAGCAGAATGTGGAGGGGAAGGGAGGGGGTGCAGTGTGAAGGGGGACTGCTTTTTTGGACAATGGACAAGCAGTCTTTAAAACAGTCAGTTTTTGTGTTATCTGGGATGGACTGGGACAAAAATTCTACCCACCAATTGTTATTTTAAATAAGGAAAAAATATAGAATATGTTGGCTTTGAAAAATTTTTACTCATCATGTGCATCTTAAAATTAATCCAAAATGTTGGTACGTAGTCACCCTCTGAAATTTGGTGTGGCTGGTGAGTCAAATATAGAATGTTTCGCAGACTGATTTTGGCGGTGCTTTGAGGATTCTTGTTCTTTGATCAGGTTGATGCGCATGAGTCTCCAGTAGCGGACCTTATCTGTAGTGTGACTGTCTGTGATGCGGCTAACAGCTATGAGTTGATTTAGACACATAAATCACACAGTGACTCAAAATAATAGAAGCAGAGGTCGGCTAATTCACATCTATTATTGTATTCATTTTTATCCCAACCATATAATGGGATATGGGGGGACCCTCCTATCTTATTTTATCTTATTTGCCACCTCCCTGTTAGAAGGGAGTTCTCTCTGTTAGAAGGGCCATCAGGAAAAGGAGTTAGATTTGCTTGTTTGCATGCTGTAGTTATTTTGTTTGCTGTGAACCCACCTATGAGTAGTTTGTTGACATGGGGATTTGACAGGGAGGTGAAGATTACAGCAGAAAACGAGTTACAAACAAAGAAATTTGGCTAATTGAATGGGAGAGAACGTAATCTCTTTGATTATACATGTGCAGGATTTGCCGTTTGTCAGCAGCTGAAAGAGGGGGAAATGCAGCCTATTGCCAAAGCCTACTGTGCCACAAACAGGCCTGATTAAAAGGATGGCTCATGTGTTCCAAGTTAATCGTTGAATTAGTATTGAGTTGCAGCACTGTACCTTGTTCCCACTCACCACTGACAAGAAATCTGCATGACAGTATACTTAAACGGCAAATGTGCAGAGCCATTGTGCAGAATAAAGAACAGGTATGTTTTGAGCTGTTTTTTAAAAATGTTCACAGAGTTTGCATCTCTGATGTGTCTGGGTAAGATGTTCCACAATTTTGGGGCATAATAGCTAAAAGCAGCTTCCCTGCTTGTTTTGTGCAGTACTTTGGGAACGGTTAAAAGGTCAGCACCTGAGGACCGGAGGGCTCTTGTTGGCTGATACGAAGTTAGAAAGTCAGAAATATATGTGGGTGCTGTGCCATTTAGAGCTTTTTAGGTGAGTAAAAGTACCTTGAAATCAATTCTAAAAGAAACAGGGAGCCAGTGCAGGGTGATTAGGACAGGAGCGATATGCTCTCTCTTTTTGGTCTTTGTTAAAAGTCTAGCAGCCGAATTCTGAATGAGCTGAAGTTTGTCTATTGACTTTTTGGGCAACCCGGTAAAGAGGGCACTGCAGTAGTCTAGTCCGCTAGTAATAAAAGTGTGAACTAATTTCTCTGCAACCTCTTGTGCTACAAACGGCCGTACTTTGGCAACAGTTGCATCACTCGTTTCTGTCATTAAAGCAGATCTACATTGAGAAAGCCACAGTGCACCAACAATAACTTCATTAGGGACATTCAAATGGAATAACCAAAAATGGAGTGTGCAAAGGAATACAATTTTAAACAATTCCACATATTGCATAATTGTTATATTGTTTATAATATTGTAAGTACTCAATATAATTGCTGTACAGTTAGCCATTTAAACATTTTTCAATGGTTTTTTTTCTCTCCTGTTTGTTCTTTTGTTTTTATTGCTGTATGTTAAATTGAAATTGTTCAAAAGGGGGATGTTCTCTCGAAAGGAAACAAAACATAAAATGTTTGGATTGATAAAGTACAATTAAGCACATACTCAGTTTGTTCTTATTAAAGGGATAGTTTGGAATTTTGGACATAATGGGCCCTATCTTACACCCGGCGCAAAGCGGCGCTAACCCAAACGCATGGTTCATAATAACGCCTTGCGTTCACGTCGTTTAACTACCATGTATTCTTGCGCCCATTACAAGTGAACTGGGCGTGTTGGTCTTAAGATGAGGAGTGGCCAGGATTGTTTCTGGCGTATTGCTATCTTGAGCCAGCAGAAAGCGCTTGCGCTAGAACCACCACAAACCTGGTCTAAAGTCATGTCGCAGTTGTTTACATGTTATTTTAATGGCGCATATAAGTGCGTCTACATAGGCATGTGCACAACGCACGTACCCTCCTGTCTACTACACACAGGGGCGCACACAAACATGACTAAAATATCTAGATCACAATGTGAAATATTATTAATGTGTAGGCTATATCAAAAATGCATAATAATAAAAGGTGCCATAGGTCCACATACCTTTCCCTCAGCGAAGGGAAACGATGCCACTTTACATTGCTCTCAGCCCACACCATCAACATCCAGGCGATGTGCGAAGGTACGGGACAATGGCTATCCATTAAAAAGGAGCTGATAACACCTATATCAAGCCTAATGCGCAAATTGTCATTTAGACCTAATGTGTGAATTGTCATTCAATGGAAAACTCGTGCACTGCAATAGACGGACATTTGAGTTTTGAAAATGCACTTCAGATGTCATTACAATACAGCTCTGTTTATCTAGGAATATTTGTATCTAGGTTTGTCAGAATAATATTTATCATAGGCTACTATTGATCCATGTAGCCTATTCCTTGATCGCACTAAACACGCACGAGCATGTCTGTTTCACCATCATAAGCAATCCGCCAAGGTGGAAAAGCAGGCTTTTAAAGGGAATGGGATATGACATTTTGATTGGTTTATTGCTTGTCACGCCCAAGACACACCTATAATTAATGAAGAGACTAGGTTCAGCCCATTTGCACGCTGCTCCGTGCTTAGCGCCCAAAAAACACGCCATTAAAATAGCGAAAGTGGACTTGGACACACCCTAAATGGACTTTACGCCATGCACTTAGACCAAGCGCCAAGATCGGCAAGATAGAGCCCATTATGTCCAAAATTCCAAACTATCCCTTTAAGGCATTCAGCATTGAAATGTCCCCCAAAATAACACATTCTACAGTTTTTTATGTGTGAGAAAGCACCCCAGCAAATAGGAAGAGATGTCCAATTGCACTTGCTTCAGTTGCTCAGAAACCATTCTGCCATTCTGATTTGTTCAAATGTTTCCTTGAGATGAAAAGGATACATGTTCATCATAAATGTATGCCAATTAAATCACTTAAATCACTCTTAAAGCATTCTGGATACCACCATTCTGGCCTAAAAGGAGAAATTCTAGTCCACACTGTCCTTGCTGAAAGATAGTAAAGCTTAAATTTTACCTTCATAAGCTATAAATAAACACCATGGGAAAAGGTGCCGGTCAAATGCTTTTGTTGCCTAGGCAACTATTATAATTCCTGTGTGTTATGCAATGGACAACGCTTATGTTTCAGTTTAGCAACACTATGAAATAAGAAAATATCAATAAGGCATACAACACAAACTACTGGTTATAATGAACGTTTAAGTAACATAAATCCAACATGCAGGCAACATTAGTACTTTAGGTTTGCCATATACTATAATCCAGTTCAAGTATGAATTGAAACACTCTTGACTCCATCATTCATAAAAAGAAAATTAAACAAACTTCAGATGAGAAACGACTTCTTCATGGCTCAAGGAACTTGATTTTCAACATGGTTGAGAGGGAACCCCTGATTCTAGGTAATTACAAAGTGCTTCAGTTTAGTCAAAAAGTGGCCTTTCAGTTGCAGTTCACGCAATCAGGAATCTCAAGCACAGGTTTAACAGGGAGAAAAGACAATTATTGTACAGTTCTCTGGTTCTTATGGAGTTACTCTGCAGTAAACACTGAGCAACCCAGGGTGAAGTTTTAATATTTGTCATCATTAATGGCTCTAAAGCTAAATCAAGAGTATGATTATAAATGATGAATGCTATTTCTATTTAAATGAGGCTGTAATGACTAAGGTGGGTGTCATTATTTGTACACTTTGTACTCAAAGTTACACTTCCAATCAGTGGTTCAAGGGACCCTAATACAGTCTGTTTTGGAAACACATTTTTTACTTTTGCTGACCCCATATACCAGGATTAGTATTGGATGCCAGACAATTTGTCTTTGTGGGCAGGGATGTACTGGGACAAAAAAAGGCCCTGGAATTTGACTCAGACCAGCCCGCCAAAACCCACCCTACAATACGGCACCAGGCCACACTCTAAAACAAACAAGGACAAAGTATTACAAGGGATTTGATATCTCAAAGTAACAGTGTATTTTTTTTTTAAACACACAAAATCTCTAATTCAAATATGGCTGTTTGCGACTGGAGTAATTTACATAACGACTCTTAGTTGGTCACCCGCAAAGTGTGAAATGACTTGCAAAAATTTTGGGATCTTAGTAAATCGACCCCTTTATTTTTATTTGCAGTATATTCTTAGAACTTCCTAGCTTGCTTCTCTTATTTGTACGTTTCATTTTGAACTTTTTGAATAGAATCCCTCCTGTGTGGGGTGCAACAATAAGTAATGCTGCTAACTAGCTTGCTAGCTAATGGGGCTGCCCAGCAAAGTGGATATTCTGCTGAAACAAAATGTTAATTGATAAAATAAACCTGGTAATATGCTGGTTTTATAAACCTGGTTAATAAACTATGGTGCTTGCTAAAAATATGTCATATTAACCTTAAATTTCCTCATTTAAGCACATGATTGCTTGCTAGCTAGGTCCTATGTCCTATAGCTACCGATAGCTAAGGTTATAACTAGGTCAGAGTGATCTTGATGATACAAGCAAGCTAGCTGACTAATTAAAGAGAAGCAGCAAAACAATGTAAAAGGTTTGCTAGCTAAAAATGTCTTACTTAATCTCACAAAAGTATGACAAAACTGTAGCTAAGAATGTTTTAGGAACTAGCGAGCTAGCTAATTTTCTAGAGGTGTTCTACTATGGAAGAGTTAGCTAGCAAATTGACAGAAAGTCATCATGATAGCTACTTTGTTTTGTAGCCAAGCAAATTGCCTGTGTGAGACCCTACAGCGCAAATAGCTATCTATAGCCTACAAAATAGCCCACATAAACTTCTTGAAGCTTCAAAAACCGTTGTTGGTGTGTCTGCTCTGCTGCAAGCATTCTCTTCAACCAGTAGCTACAATACTTTCACTACCACTTTCAGTGTGTCCCCCACCACCCTTAAGTTAGCTAAAATGGACAATCAAACAATGGGTAGTTTATTGGTGGTGTGCAATTTATGGACATCTACACCACGTTGTAATTGTGGTTGTAAGCATCCCTCTTTCTTGTTAGTGACAGCCAGCTACTCCAATCTTATATTATCCCTATTCCCTCTCTGCCCAGTGCCAAAGGCTCGTCTTTTGCCTTACCGCTTCAGCTGAAAAACCTTGACAAATTGTAGTGATGTGAGTCAGTGGGCTCTGTGGGCTGAGGTCCTGATTCCAAAATTTTGTCCTCCTCTCTGCTTTGAATGTCAGTTGCATTGCTACCAGGCTCGCGCATGGCCATACTAACATTTTCACTACCCACTGTGATTCTACCATTCCTAACATTGCCAAATAAATGTGTTAATTAATGGCATTTGGCTGCATCTTCATCAAGGGAATTTAATCTCTTGTCTCTCAGCTTTTCAGACCCACTTTTCATTATGTACATTTTTCTTGTTTGTCCATGTTGTCGACAAAACGGCGAGTGAAGTAAATGTGACTTTCCTTTGTTATCAAACAGCCTTCGATCAGCAGAGGGTGAGGGGAAAGGGACGCAGCTCAGGAAGGGTGGAGTTGACCAAAGTAGGTAGCTGGGCAGAGGCAGGAGACTGACAGATATGAATGGTTTTTAGGGAGACAGACAGATGTGAAGGATGTAACCCCGCCCCCCTCCAACTCGCATTGTGCTGGCAGCCCACTTGCCTGGGCCAGTCAGTGCTACACAGATAACTTGTTTTTGTGGAGGGGAGGGGAATGCATCGTCCCAATTGTCAAGCGGCCCACCGGGAAAACTCCCGGTGCTCCAGATGGACAGTCCGCTACTGTTTGAGGGATACATATTTCAGCAGACTGTACCTTAACCCATGCAAACCTGCAAACGCTAGGGATTATAGCCTGTGAATGTGTTTGAAGACATTCTCTTTTCCACAAAGCATTGGTTTCAATGGCTTTCAAAAGACTACTATACACAGCCAGGGTGTGATGTCATTGTTCTGCCTTTAACCTATTTCGTACCTACCTTTACCTAAGAGAAGTTATGGTTTTATCTTTGTGTAGTGTGACGCATGCTCACCTTATCTGCCATGATCATGGAAGACCCTCCATGGATGCCCAAGATGGGTATCAATGTCTGGGATGAAATAAAATCCAAAATCTGGGCGATGGCTTCCTGGTCTGTGCCATCCCCAAACACCACTCCGTGGATCCTAGTCCCAGACATCAGGTCGCACACGTGGGTTATGATACTCTTGGGGTCGGTCTCATTTACTAGCAGCGTCACCATGTTCACGTCAATGGGATCATCCTTGCTCCACAGAGCTCGTATGTCCCGTTCTGAGATGTAGCGGGTTTGGCCGAGGATCACGGCAATGTTCAGGATGGGGATTTTCTCCACTCCAAAGGCCACGTCGATGTGGGAAATAAGAACTGGGAGTGTCAGGAGTGCCAGCACTAAATTCCCCATAATGGTCAACTTCATCCCCTGCAGACAGAAAGGCACAAACAGAAGGGAGTTTCAGCAAAATTAAATAACATAGAGACTCTTTTTGTGACTGAGCATCAGCAATGCCCCCTTCTCCCATGCCACAACTGCATAGGTGCAAAACCACAATGTGAAAATCTAGCTCTCAGTTTTAGACTGTAAATTGCGACTGGTACTGGAAGTGTTCGTATGTGAGGCTCATTCTCAGTAAGCATAGAGAGCCCCTCTTTTTTCTTTTTTCTTTTAAGTCTTCCTTAAAAACTGTATTTCAAAATTATCTCTTTGCAAGGAAAGTTAGGATATCTTATAAGGTATTAAATTATGTGTGAGTAGCCCCAGAGTCTTGGGAGAGACACTAGAGTTACTCATTTATACTGAGATGCCATAAAACATATTGTATTATGAACTTAGTATTTTGACGTGAATTAAAACATTTTAAGTAGTAAGATGTTTTACAGTCATACAAATGTAACCATTACATGCCCAAAAGTAAGACTTATTATTTAGAAGGCAATACTTAGCACCTAATTTTTAAGAGGCTGAGAATTATCCCAACATGCAGATGATGTTTTATATCACATAAGACAATTGGGAGCAACACTTGAAAGCTAACACACTAAAAGTGGCTTTGTGATACCACATAATTCTGTGGGCTTCATTTTGGACCGCCAAAAGTATCCACATCACTTTTTAATGAAATGCCATGTATACAGATTTTGTAATTGTCCTCTTCTATTTTAGCCAACTTAAGATAAATTGTATTTCAACTGAGCGCAACCAATATTTTATGAGGTATAAAACGCAAATAACACATCATGTGTTCTCTGTTCCTTATGTACTACCAAAACACACATAACTCTATACAACTTTGTATTACACAATTCACAAAGCTAACACATTTCATATAAGCCTAGATTTCTCAGTCAAAATACATGATTGTTAATGAAATATGTACATTAATAATTAATTCTCTAATTTGATTATCAAACCTCCATGTGCAGGGCCTAGTGTTATCATAATAATCATATTATGTGTTATTTGTTATATCATGTGGTCGAAAACCTCACTAATTAAAACTCCAGCTCCATTACCACCCATCTCTCTCTGGCTTCCCATTCTTCCCATATCACCACCTAGCTATGAGCTAGCATAGCATGATAGTCTTAAAAAATACACATTCATCAAAATCAACCACCTCATATCAATAACAAATTTTCAGCCACAGTTTATGCTTTCCTTTGAGACATGCCCTGGAATTAATAATTACAGACCAGTATTTGGCCTGCTATGCCCATCATTTTAATTCAGTGATTACATGGGTTTGTCAAACATGTGCCTGGCAAATCAGAAACAATTGTCACCATATGAAAACAGACAAGCATACTGAAGTATAGGCGGCACTTATTGGGCATGGCTGTAAATTGAGCAATTACATATATGACTTACCATGTTCTCCCATGATTTATGCTACGTTTTAGTAAGAATGAGCTATATACTATATATATATATATATAATGTTAATTCATATGTAATCGTTTAATTTAAAGCCATACCTACAGGTGCTGACATGCTGTATCTGCTTATACATAATTGTACATCCTCTTCATTTATGGTGGGTATTTTCAATCATTATTTTTTAACTGCATTCCTGTCAAAAGTGTATAAAATTATTTTTCGTGGCAAAATAAGAGACATTACTTTTTTTGCATCAGTGATGCAGGCCAACTTGTTTTTTCTTTCCGTTATTGTTGATTAAACGTTGATTCATGTGTCCAAATTATTCTAATTCTGATAACAAAAGAACAAAAAACATACAAAACATTTTTTTTTTCCATTTAATATTACACTCAAGGCAGATGATGTTTCTCGACTCGACGTCCTTTGTGTCTGGGAGTAAATCTTAACCCTTGTGTGGTGTTCGCGTTTTTGTTACTCACCCAGTGTTCGCGGGTCTGGTGGACCCACAACATGATTTGGTTTTTAAAACAATAAAGCCATAACAATTTACGTAAAAATACTTCACAGATATTGACTTTATCTCAATTACAAGCAATATAGACAGCATATATGGTTAATATTGACCATTTACCTCTGCTAGATTACATTTATCAATAAAAGTGATATTTGTTTTTTGTGATAAAATGTGATTTTTGTGTCCTTTTACATGTTTATCACAGAAAATGAGCCAAGGCCAATGAGTCTCAGGTTGAAAAAATTATGAATTGTATCATTTTTCTTTTAGTAAACATTGAATACGGGTCCCACAGACCCGAACACCACACAAGGGTTAAACTAAGTTATTTGGTGAATGTCTAATGTAGGCCTACTATGCATTAACCGTTTCAATAACGGCAATGGATCAACAAAGATAAGCCCAATCGTTAAGATAATATGACATGTATGGATTCGTAGATCTAGCACAAATTGATTACGTATTTTTAGTCGCACTGACGGAAGCAATCCATTTGGGTATGTGTTGTACATGCACGATGTTAAGGACCACTGCAATCACATGCTTGATGCTAACAGTGAAATACGGCCCACTAATTCTTACAGGTTTTTGCCTTTGACGTTTACAATCAGACCATGGATTAGTATCCTCGCGGACCAGATCGCTTGGCAGAAGCGTTTTCCCAGTGGGGTCACAACAGTTACAACGTCGGCATCGCTGCTGTAGTAACAATTTGACCCGCTGCGAGTCACACTTCATCGTAGCATTCCAGTGCAGCACTATAGGTATGGGAGTCACGATGTTAAAACGATATAATTTCTTGCTGTTCTGTATTAGCTACATTCATTCATTAATTCATGCATGTGAAATTACATATACTCCAAAAATAAAGTAGCTACGTTTAAACATGAGCAAATGAGTCAAAAGCGCCAATACCATGGATTCGTCATGTGTACTGAACACATTTATTTTTATCATCTTAAGTGATTATCGACATTGCAATAAGTTGAGCTGATTGGAATTTGGAGGGTATGACTAATTAAATTATTGGATGTTCAGCATCTTTACAACTCTACAACTGTCTTCTTCTAAATATTCCACTTTGACAATACAAGCAGAATTCCAAGCCTTTTTTATTTGTGTGTGTGTGTGCTGTCTCCTTCTGTATTTTAAGCATCGAATTCCATCGTGTTACATTATTTCAAGCAGCCTATGTATGTATGTATGTATGTATGTATATGTATGTGTTGTTGTTTTTAACGTAATCTTAAATAAGACTTAACTGAAAGCACACCTGTGCACAACTATGCCCTGTTGTTAAAGATGTTTCCAATACCAACTACTACCTTCCGAAATAGTTACATTTCGCCTAGAAATAAATTAGTCCGTCTTAAAAGAACATATATGCAACCATACATATATAGTCTGGTGTGTGCGTGCGCTCGTATGCCTCATATATCCAGAAAAAGAGGGTACATGTTTTACTCCGAGTCTCCGAAGACACAGAAGAAGCTGTAAATATTCCGACCATATAAGAAACATACGAATCAAGATTAATGTACACTTCCGTTTCTACTAGGCTACGTGGTTATATTCTGAGCATGATAAAACGTAAATTTTGGATTTGAATTCTTGTTGAGTCTTTAGTACTTTCATGGGATAATATTTATACAACAGCGCCCCCGTGCGCAGGGTTTCCCTCTCATCTTCTTTGTTGGTACAAGTAGTTCGTTCCAATGGTATTTTATCAGAACATACCTTCAATGTCACAAAATGTAGCTGCAGATTGGCATGTTTGAAGATTTGGCATGTCCTGAATCCTGGCATCGAAGAGTAAGGTTTTCCTCCATATAACTCTCAAGGTAGAAAAGCTCGTATCCAATGAACATTTTCGATCAGATCCCTCCACGTAAGCAACTAACCAAGATGGAAAGTAAGCAAAGTTGCTCTTCTACAAAGAAATACAAAATCGCAATGGATTAAAATCCAACATGATTACGTGGGAAATTAATAATTAGATTTCAGTCCATTAGTATAATCCTTATCCCACATCTGACCGCATTCCTTTGTTTTCTGGTGAGATTATTTAGCAAACCCGTAGAGAGAAGCAGCATCGAAGGCAGAGTGGCTTCAAAGATCTGGTATTCACATGATCACGACACGAGTTGTAGGTAAAATAATCATCAGTGTTTTCACATGGAAGAAATTGTATTCTGATGTTTGTTAGGACATACAAATAATGTTTAAACCCAAAAATAGTTAGCCCCGACAAAATGAACATAAGTAAAATAAAAATAATAAAATAAATTTTAAAAAATCACACCAAAATATGACTAAACGCACCATCTCCAGTGGAAGAGTATATAACGCAAGGCAAGATGGGGAATTCTGCAAGAATATAAATTTCATGTCATGGCACAAACATGCAATATAGCACTTCCTCGTAGATACATTTTTTGGCATACGGTACTTTGGTGAGTAGGTTGAAGGAGTGAAATGTAAAAATGACAGTTCCTACTGTGCAAAATAAGTAACTGTAACAGAAACAATAAACGGATGAATTTACTTACAGCATCGCTGTTCCACATAGCTTCAAGACTGTAATTTGAGATGACATTTCAACCGAGTGTTCCATTAGGCAGTATTGTGATAGATATGAATAATAATTAACCCAGAATAATCCTCCAAGTTCTTTCCCAAAACACAGAATTACATAAATCCAAGAGTCTTCATTTTTACTGGGTTTCCACGAGCATGTCAGTCCTGCATCACCGTTTTCCCCACACTGACAACGGTTATAAGAGAATGATAATGAATCCGCTAATATATTTGGAATATGTAATTCTGCAGTAGGACTGCTGGACAGCTTCGAATATATCTCTGCATTCCTTGCAGCTTATTGGGAACTGAGCGTTTCCTTCAAGTAACACATCCTTAAGGTGAACAGGAGAATTGCACCCTGTTTCAGTAAACCTATTGAAAAGATGATAATGCAAGCAATGCAGTAAACTTATTATCAAATAAACATAATGACTGCCCTGATTAGCCTATGTTGGCCATCACACATTGAATATCACAATACAGTTCACTCCGGCGCCTCTCGAGTCCTGAGCTCCAAAAAGAGGTGGTCGTGGGCGGACGGGGGTCATTTAAATAAATAAGGCAGGTATCATATTCAAAACCGTTTTCTAACAGGTAGGCTAGACTAAACAATACTTAGAACATATATTCAAACTGTCGCCTGGTTGCTTTGGAATCTTTTAATCATCATCGTATTGTTTTAAGCGGAATCTTTCGATGGGAGTTTTAGCCTATCGGTGACGTGGTTATCGTATTTGAAATTTCACATGTCCCTGCAAAAGCAATAGCGGCTTCTCCAACTTTACTGTTCATTTTCAATTAAAATGTTTCGGGTTAGCGAAACCTCAGGAAAATGCCTACACACTCATATATTTACATCTTAATTTAAATAACAGTAGCCTAGTAGCCTACAACGATTCATTGCAATGAACAAAATCTTGTCTGAAAAAATCCATTTCACTATTATTTCAGCACTATGAGAAAACAAGACTCGTTGCAGAATCTGGGGTGAGAAGGATTTCATTGATCTGGACACGTTTACGATATATGGTTAGTCATTATGACTATTTTGGAAAGGGAACAATACAGAATAGCCATATGACGTGAGATCAATGGACCATTACATAGATATAAATAGATTTTTATGTTGGTGTCTTTTTCCAGTAAGAATTATTACACACCTAGTATAGCCAATTCCTTCATGGTGCGGGAAACACTTGTTTGTAAACCGTTATTCTGTATACCGTTACGTCATTTGAGTAGAAACTTCTGCAGTAATCACAATCAATAGTGCATTGCGCTGTTCATTGCGAGGCAATACTATAGAGCGCAACAAACGTTACGTCAAAAGTTATGTAATGAATGTGTAAAAACTGTAGGTTTGTTCATCTGTAGGTTTCAATAAATGGTCACGTGACGTAGCCTACTTAATTTGGTACCAAACTAGTTATCTACAAGAAATGAATACATTTGTAGTTGATATAAATAAATAACAAAGGAAGCATTTCGTTTACACGAATATAAATCTATTACAAAGAGTAAAGATCAAAGAATTGATGCTGAGATGACAGTGGGGTCGCTGTCCTTTCAGCACCGCGGTCGGATAAGAACTCTAAACAGGAGATTCTCTATTCTTTTCCCAAAACGTGGCGTGACGACTAAATTAACAGGTTCTCCGCATGAACTGGAGAATTGTTAAATCTGTGACATTCCATCGTGGAATTGTAATGATTTAGTCGCCATATTGTATTTTGAAGCGGATTTTACTGTATTGATACGTGGATAGTTCTACTATAATGGAACATTCTGTTTTCACGGGAGCGAATGTGTTTAAAAAAGACATACATTTTATTTAATCACATAGCACTAGCCTATGATAGTGTATTGCTGTAAATATCACCTACACCAGGAAGCCTATAATACTGTCTAAAGCCATGTTTCGATTAAAATGTTACATATACAGACGGGTGACAAATTAAAGGAAAAACCAACATAAAGTGTCATAGTAAGGTGTTGGGTCACCACAAGCCACCAGAACAGCTTCAATGCACCATTCTTCCAAAAGTTATTCCCTCATTTGATGTTTTGATGATGGTGGTGGTGAGCGCTGTCTAACACATTGGTCCAAAATCTCCCATAGGTGTTCAATTGGGTTGAGATCTGGTGACTGCGAAGGCCATAGCATATGATTCACATCATTTTCATACTCACGATTCAGTGACCCCTCGTGCCCCGTGGATGGGGGCATTGTCATCCTGGAAGAGACCACTCCCATCAGGATAGAAGTGTTTCATCATAAGATAAAGGTGATCACTCAGAATAACTTTGTATTGATTTAAAGTGACCACTCCCTCTAAGTGGACCCAAACCATGGCAGGAAAATGCCCCCCATAGCATAACAGAGCCACCGGACCCCTTCACTGTAGGGGTTTTTCCTTTAATTTGTCACCCATCTGTATATGCATAGGGTAAGATGGGGGAAGACGTAAAAACAGTGTCAAATTAATAATGAATTATAAATCAGTTTAGTATTTACATAATGTTTATCCTTAACCAAATATGTTTTTAGGGGAAATAAACGGTAACAGTGGGCAAATTCTTTTTATGGCACAAAAAAATGTAATCATGTAAAGGCCACTGTTCGGCCAAGATACCCCCTAACTCAGACAAGAAGCCTCCCAGGGTGATGTTTACAGACTTACATCTATTTATTTAGTTTTTTATCAACGGTCTGCATCTGGTAAAGATGGTGCTATTTACACTTACAACACTACCCAGTTGTCAATTAAAATTGAGTGTCTCAGTCATAGCTCAGTCAGCTATGGTGAATGAGAAATCACAGTACAAGAAATGATATATAGACCAGGGGTGTCCAATCTCATCCAAAAAGGGTAGATGTGGGTGCAGATTTTTTGTTTTAACACAGCACTACAACCTCTACTTCAACTAATGGACTAATCATAGTTTTCAATCAACACCTTAATAAGTAGAATCAGGTGTCTTAGTGCTGGACTAAAACAAAAACATGCACCCACATCGGCCCTTTTCAGAAAATGTTGGACCGTCCCAGTATAGACAAATTTTAAAAAAAATATTTAACATGAAATTCATTCAACAGTTTTTGAAATAATTTTTATTTCATAATGTCTAGATAAAGCAGGCAATCTTGTAGCTGGCTAATGCTAGCTAGCTAGCTAGAGATTGACGCCAATTCTATCTAGTAGTGACACTACAATGAAAAACAAATTATATTTCCCACTTAACAATACATTTTATTTACATAAATCTGTATGTTTTATGACTGTATCCTCTTGAAAATCCAACTAAATCCAGGAAGCACACCTATGTGGAAACATATGCTTTCAATATCCATTGTATCCCTCATGCTTCCTATGTTTTGGCAGTTACCTGTATAACCGTTTCCCTATAGTACAGATATGTAAAATAAACCACAAGTACCACAAAAAGAAAAAAGTATTATATAATAAAATTATTCCAAACACACAATGCACATATACCACTTATCTGTGATAAGAAATGCAGTGCCAGCTAGTTTATGAGTAAACCGTTACTCCTCTTGTCCGATTAAACTGCTTTTACAAAATATTGCATACTTATGTCTTTGTTTACTTTATTTTGTTTAGAAACATGGGTTTTCATTTAAATTGTGTACATTACATTTACCACTTTTATTTAATTTGTTTTTAAATCTACATCTGCTGTAAACTGTTTTATTTTTGTTTATTTATTTATACATTTATTTATGTGCATGCTAAATGGTATATAACTGCACTTTTTAAAAGTGTTTCACACCATTTCAAACAGAGACTAAAATCCCCTGTACAACATTTTGCTGGAAATTGTATAGAAACATGGTATAGTGTGAGGTGGTAAATAAAAGGTGGAAATGGTATTAAGTGGTAATTCGGTATAATGGGATCTAAGGTGAAAATGTTAAAGTATGGTGATGTATTTTGTGGTAAGTAGTCTAAAGAACCTGGAAGTGATACAAAAAAGTAATATCAAATCATCTGGGATAGTATTGTTTAGTGTTGTAACAGTGTTGTAGAGGAAGGCATTGTGATGTCATAAGCAGTGTAATATGTTACAACATCCGCATTCTATTGAATTGGTTTTCAAAATGTGCCCATTGACTCCCATTCATTTTTTTGGTGATAAAAGGTCAATTATCTGAAAAAGTGTATATGGTATAAAGGTAAAAAGTAATAGCAACCTGGAGGGTGTATAAAGGTATGATATGAGGTATGAATGGTGTCAAGGGTGTGAATGGTGTAGGAGGAGATAAGTTCTCAAAAAGTGGTGGAATAATAATAAGTATGGTGAATAACAAAAGGTGTGGTTTCACAACCATACCTAATTATGACTAAATAACTGGACAAAATTTAACATATTAACAATTAATCAAGTCAATGGACATTCAATCCGCCACTGTACATTATCTCACTTTCAGAGATATTATTATCACACTTATCTCATTGTTACTACTGACCAAATTAATGAATTATATGCCACAAAATTACGTTTAAGTTTATGTTATGCATTTTTTCACTTTTTTAGCTCTCACCACAAAAGCACAAGCCATTTTTAATTTTGTTTAGCTAAAGGGCTCAGCTAACATTAGTTACAGACTCGAGAGAGCACATTCTGACCGGACTACTTACTTGGCAATGTAGTGTGCAGAGGGTGTCAAACAGCAGTCATTATACCAAAAATAATGAAAGCACATTGACCAGAATTGAGTATCCAACAAAGCCATGTTATTGTTATTCTTCATTTTCAGATGATTTTTTGATGTTATGTATTCCACCCGGTTCCCAGAAATTGACGTTGTTATTGTCGAAGGTCAAGATGCCAAAAAGTCATTTGAACATTTTAAGTAGAATAATTTTTTATGGCACTTTAAAAAAATCTTTTTTTAAAACATTTTATATTATGGATTGAAATACTGTAATCATCTGACCATTATCAATAGTTCACATCCTTCTGATAGTTTAAAAAGAGCTTGGATGGATGGGTTTACGCAACTATTGAAGAGGTATGGAATGAACAAATGATCATTAAGTGCCAGACACTGCTTAATGCAATTAAACTTTATACACCACATTGTAAGATGCTCGGTGATAAATCAGCTCTGATACGGTACATTTGATCCCTCTTAGACTCAAGTAAACTTGGTTAGAGGTAAATGAACGCTGATAATTTTACCATGCCCGCAAAAGCATGTTTTGTGTTTGTGTTGTTTTTCCATTACAATGTCTAAAGAAAAGTTCACTGAATTACAGTGCTGTATTTATAGTTAAAATGTGCACTTCAAAAAAAATTCAGAAAACAAATATCTATGGTTAACTAATATTACCATTCAACATATTTGTAATTCATTCTGCATCTCCCTGCTGTGAGACGTGGTTCCCATCTGAGACGTGGTTAACTTTAGATGTGATGGGCAGGAATTCATCCAGTTGGGCTGTTAAAAAGCTGTTTCAGCCATGGAATTCATCTAATTTTCTCTTTTGCATCGTTTTCTTCTTGCAGTAATTTCAGATGCCGGGCGGAGGAAAGCAGTCTCCATGAGGGAAATAACACCAGGTTAGCAGGTTTTATGGAATCATAAAGAGCACGCACATCTTAACTGCAAAATCACCTCATTCTTTTCCCGCGTACGTCCTTTAGCCGACAGAGTAAATGCATAAACATTGCAGCCATAGTTAAACAATGTCACAATCCCAATATGCAAGTGATTCATTTAAAATTGCACTCATTATAATTAGTTAACAATTCCATTAAATTAAAATGAAACATGATATTTGCTATTTGATATTTGTGTGATATTTGCTATTTGGAGTGGCTCATTTGTGATAGATAAATAAATAAATAAATAGATTCTCATATTGCAAGAAATTAGATTTGATCCCAATCATGAAGTCCAGTAACAGCTCAATATTTTCCAATATGTAGCCACATTAATGCAAAGCCCTGATATGAAGGTAATCTATTTCATTTGCCCATAAAGGTAAAGCATTGGTTTTCATGTAAATAAAACTAAATTGGAGGGGTACAGATTACATACAGCAGGGCAAAAATTAAATGGCTACTTTTATTTTTAATATGTAGTATCACTGCAGTGAACAGCAGCCTTTCAGTCTATCATTTGATTGTAAATATCTAGCTGCATTTTGGACTGTTTACATTTTATTCACATTTAGATTTCTGGCATTTCTCAGATGTTCGCCTTGTTGTTTGAATTCGGTAATTCGGTAGGTTCCGGAAAACTCCAATGCTTATGAAAACATTGGCGGCATTGCATTGTGGGGTGCGAATACTACCTTCCTTCTGAAAAGGATAGTCCAGAGCATCCTTTGTGAAAGGACGGATAAAAGGAATCGTGAAGCTCCTTTCCTTCTCAATATAAGAAATTCGAACAGTCCTTAGCATGGCTGCCCGGAAACTATTTCCAGTTCATGCGATCTAAACGATCCTTCCTTGCTCGAATTTGACGATTCGAATGCAGCCCCAGTCCCAATACTCACACTTGAGCACTTGCGCACTTCAAATGCGGGTGTCCGCGAGAACCTTCAGGGTCTTAGTCTGTCCCATTTCTTATTTTTCAAGTGGGCAAGTGCTTGACTGCGCACTTTATGAGCCCTTGGTGTGGCCTTCACATGAGTCTGCATCAAACCAAACTTCGCTGAAGCGTATTGCCCATAGTTCTTTGCGTTAGCGTGACTTTCTACACTCTGGCCAATCAGAGCTGTATTCTGTGTGCAAGAAGGACATCCACATTCGACTGTGGATCTGCTTACCTTGAGGTGTGCTTTGTTAGGGTTGGAGTGAAAACCTGCAGGGTTGGAGAAAGTTGGTCTAGAGGGAATAGTGCCAACTAGTGGCCCACATCTTCCAGCAGCAACCCGGCAGGTCTCTGAACCTAAGCAAGCCCACACCTACTTAGCTTCACTAGTTTGAAATGAGAAGGGTATAAGGTTGTAAGGCGGCTGACCATTTTCTCCATCCCCATGTTAGCTAGCTAGTTAACTTAACAAGCGGATTATTCAAACTTTGCCCCTGAATCATACAGCAATTCTAACCTACAGCTGCAGGACAGTGATTTGACAGAACCGTCTAAAAGGCAGGCCCAGCGCTATTTTCCCTACAATACATGAAACAAATTGTTAATCCCCTCTGTGGCATATCTCCAAAAAATCTCCGATTAAATTACAGATTCAAAATGTTCCATGATAGTTGCCATGGTATTCTGTCCCTGAACAGTACTGTAAACCAGTCTCCATTGAATGTATTGCATTATGTTGCATTGCAGTCCATTTTATCCCACAAAATTTCAGTGTGCACAGCTATGACATTAATGTAGCCTATTTTCAAATTGAGTGAAATCACTACTGACCTGCCATGCTGGTGGGCTCTACAATGCCATGAAATGAGTGCATGCACTGATCAAACTGATAGGCACAGGTGTTTGTGTCAACTGCAGTGTTTTTTCCCCTACCGCTGATTTAGAGGCAGCCCACCGCCCAAACTCAGGGGCCACCCCCATGCAGTCCACGCCTTCTGAAGGAATCTGACGCTACTTGAAAGATAGGAAAACTATTTCCCACACCTATGCTCAAACATACTTTGATGTAAAAATCCAAAACTGGATGTAATTTTATAGAAATGCAATCACAAACTTTTACATTTGTATGAGTATAAACCTTATTTTCTACTGTCATAAGTAGTCATTCTACTGTCATCATTACGCAATAGAGCTCATTTATTAGTATAAAGAGAAGACACACTTTGCAACAAGAACGTGTATTCTCAACTAATTTACTAAAGACAAAGAAGAATTGAAGATCATAAAAGAGTAGAATATAACCATTGTGTCAGAGCATAATGATCCTCCTGTAATAATTGAAGACCCTGGTGCTAAAAGTACTGAAGTCACAAAATGTCTATTTTGAGAAAATCTAATCCGAAGATATCATTGATCCATAAAATCAGCCATTAAATGTTTTGCTGTTTTTATGCATTGCTTAGGCACCTTTTCTGTTAACAATATTTATAGGGTGGACTTAGTTAAATAAATACAACATGTTTCTATGCTCAACTTGAATTGGCTAAAAATGTGACTTCAGTACTTTTAGCACCAGGGTCTTCAATTATTACAGGAGGATATCATTATGCTCTGACACAATGGTTATATTCTACTCTTTTATGATCGGAGATGGTTATACTCAGTCTGTTCGGTTGGCGGCTGAAAACTTGGTTGGCGGTCCCACTGGACCACCTTGAGAGTTTTGCGGCTGGTCGTTGTCTTTGGATTGCATGATGATTGTCCCTCTTCCTGACAAAGGATGGCTGGATTACATTTTTCACTGGAACCAACATCTAAACTCAGGCTTCAACCATAAGTAAGCAAGGCTTGCCTCATTTCAAAGGCAAGTCCCAGTCTAATGGAAAAAGTCTCTTATGATGTGAATTTCTTCACAAGGGACAGGCCTGGCTTTTCTAGGGCCTGCTCTATTCCTGTCAGGAGGACAGACATGTAGAGCTCAGAGCTAACTCACACCACTCAAAATCACCCACCCCTCATTTCCTCCTGTGAAAAATGTATCCATCTGAGAAATCAATGCTGATTAGCTCAAAGTGAAACAGAAGTCCATCTGACTTTCAAAGCTGTTGGTTAGGCCTGCCAATAGACAAAATGGCATGTGATTCTTAGGTGAAGGCCTTTATTTTCCATCTTTGGAGGGGGAGAGTTTACATTCCAACAGAGTAATACAAGTAATCCCCTGTTGCCATGTGATGGCAGAGAAAGGTTCTCTTTGGTATGGAAAAATGGCAACAATATTTGCGTTCAATGTTCAAACCTGGTTCAATAATTTATTTATGCAACGAAAAAAGTGCAAATATTATGACTGAAACGTAAAACTAAACTTGTGTGGATTGGGATAAATTCAGCATCCATACATCTATTGACCTCCATTACATTTTTCAAGCTAAAGCAGTTGTACCTCTACTGCTTTAGTAAACAGGCACAATGCTGGAAATATTAATATTGTAGCAAATTCATTGGAAATGCTTTGCTTCTGAATGTATATGCCATATGAGCACTCAAGCAAATAACATGCAGTGGGCATTTTGTTTTAATTACTTGTTATAATAAAGAATTATCGGTAACACTTTACTTGAACCCTGCAACAGAAGGCTGACATGACACCGTCATACACATGCCATTGTAGCTGTCATAACATGACACAACAGCTGATGTCAGTTTATGTCAAATGACATTACACTGTCATCACTTTTATCGGTAAATGTTATGTCAGCTGTTATGTTGCCAAATTTAGCTACCTGTGCTTGCTGAAGCAAAAGTGTTATGACAGCTGTCATGACAGGGAATTCATAACACAATCATAAGCATAAGGATGCTATACATAAACGGTCTTGACAGTTTATGGCAAACAGTGTAACAGTGTCATGATCCATGAAACTGACGACAGTATTGTGTCATTTGACAGAAACAGACATCAGCTGTTATATCATGTTATGACAGTGTTTGTCAGCCTTATGTTGCAGAGTTCAAGTAAAGTGTTACCAAATTATCTTTTCATTGGACATTCTTGTTTGTCAAGATGACACATGACTTATTTTATTCCACGAAGGAGTGGCTATATAAAACTGAACTTGGTAAGGGTCCAAACATAAAAACATCACTCCTTTCTAATTTATCACATTTTCATAATTTCAAAACCGCACCTAACGAAAGTCATTCTGGATGAAAGAGCCTGCTAAATTTAAAAGTAAACGGCCTGCCAAACGGGAAGCTCAACGTGTGCAAATCTGTGTGCGAATACCTTTCTTGAAGCATTGTCACAATGTGCACCCGTCTGTGAGACTGAAGTCTTAAGTGCTGACAAGTGGATTAATCTAAAATACATTAAGAATGTCCAATCCCTGAAAGGGTAGTGAGTCACCTTTCACTGGCCTACAGGTACTGAAGTAGAAGCAAGCAAAGTGAATTTCAGGCACCGTGAAAAAACCATTTGCAGCGTACGTATTTTTGAAACCTTAGTTGAACACAAAACTACTTTAAAATCCTCTCCGTGAACCCACGCCTTGAATCTGAAATGGAACACCCCCGGTAGTGCTGCCTCCGTGTTCTGTTGATGTAACGTTGTCCTGAACATCTGAAACCTCCTCCAGGTGGCTGAGTGCCAAAGCCAGCTCATGGAAGACTGCCAGTGGTGAATAAACCCGACTGCCCTCATGCCGCCCTCCACGGACACTGTCAGAAGTACCAGTCAGATCGCAGGAACGATGTGATGTGAAACATAATCTGTCTAATTGACTGGGGTGTGGGTGTGAAACACACTCTATGAACACGCTTGACCTTTACATCGCTACACAAGGCGATCCGCTTGGCGCATTTGCAAGTAGCTTGCTCTGAACTGAGCGGTACACCATATTTCCATTTCAAGTAAAATGTGTCTCGTGTCAAAATAATAAGCACACGAGCTGTGATGTTTTTTTTAAATCCGTTTAGGCTTTCCCGGTCTCTCCCTGTTCTCTAAAGTTGTACCACTTAGATGTTTAACAAGGTTTGAATAAGGTGGAAAAAAAGGTTTGGAAAAATGTTAAATGAGAGATTGTCAAGGAAGTACACTCCACAGGCAATTTCACTCCACAGCAGGAATCCAAATGATCTTTGGAGAGATTGTATTGTTATATCATTAGTCGTGCAACTGCTGGACCTAAGCTTAATATTACATTATTAAAGATGCATGCAGCTTGGTTAGCTTACACGAGTCTTGCTGAAACAAAAATAAAATTAATCCAGTCAAATGAGGACAAACATTAATTAGGAAGTAAATCACACCTGGGAGAACTGCATATTGACACTGAAAATGATACTGAATTTTGAAGCTGAAAATATAAAACCAACCAAAATCTCCAAAAACCAACTATATCCTAAAAAATAAATTCTAAAAGGATTTCATCTTTAATTTGTATACATAGCTTTTAACAATAGCTTCCAGTTATGTAGCAAATAAGGAATCTTACCGTCACAACAGAAACATAACAAACCATGGGAACCTGCTGCTCAATGACTGGTCCAATTTATTTTTATAGATAAAACAAAATGAGGACAAGCAATAGGAATGGAACTGTTCCCTGATGTGCTTTTGCTTGAAATTTGCCAATTCTTATTAATTAACTGCGATAGCAATAACATTTGATCATTCAAGTGTGTTCGTGTGCTAATGCAATTGGCAGTGTTTAGAACAGTATAACAGTGCTAATAGACCTGCAGCATCCAATAGAATGTTCTAAAAATAACCATGATTTTTAAATATCATTTTATTTTTTATGTGATCTGGCTAGTAATATTTTGAAAAAAAGGAAACAGCATTTTTCCAATACACTAATTGAAAACTGCCAAAGGTATGAAACCTAACCCAACAAACAAACAGAAATACAAGGAGGATGATGATGATTATGATGATAGTGATGAAGATGACGATGCACCTTTTAGTACCTTTCAAGGATCCCAAAGGACTACATAAAAGGAAGGTACCCCACCTATGCAGGCCAACCACATCTTTTTAGATGAATAATTTTTTGCTTGGCATGAAAGAGCTAAAGTCATGCTGTTTCTCTTCAATTTTACGTATCTTCCAAAAAGGCTTTCCTTTCCACCGCTAACCACATTACAAGCCACAATGATGGAGTGCATTCATAATTTCCAGATGACCAGTGAATCACGGTGACATAACGGAACATTCTATTGGCTAGAAGTTGACAGTTTTGTCAAGCGGTGAGAATATCGCCAATAGTACCAATGTCATCAAGTCTTTTTTGCCTTGATGAACATAAAGTGGACTTCTGCTTCCGCCAAAGCTGTTCACTTCAAGCGCGTCTAATTACGTCTTTCTATGCACGCAGGATGCTGAGATCAAGTGCTACACCGCTGGACATATTTCAAATTCAAACTTTTAACAAGCTACACATCCTCACATCTCAGTAATTTCAAGGACAGGACCCATTACTTTCAAAAATGATAGCTGGGCTCCATTGAGCCATCTCAGGGCTGACTCTGCAGGACGCGTGTCACAGCACAGAGAAACCAACGTGGTGGCAGAAGAGGAGACGTTTTAATGAGGGAAGAAGCAGAAAGCTGCACAAATAAAGCTAATAGGAAAATGTAGATAGGCACCCTCGAGGCATATATATATGATTTATCTCTATACTCCACAATTTTAGATTTGCAATCAAACAATTCACATGCAGTTAAAGTGCAGATTCTCTGCTTTTATTAAAACTCATATTATGCTCACATTTTATGATGTCGAATTGACCCAGAAACATACTAAGGGTTAAAGGGTAGTTTTTATACATTTTGTTTTCACCATGTAGAAATTACAGCACTTTTTATACACAGCCCCCCATGTCAGGGCACCATAATGTTCATGTAAATGAAAGCAGTCATGTTTATGCTTTGTTGCATATCTTTTTCATGCAATGACTGCTTGAAGTCTGTGACCAATAGACATCACCAGGTGCTAGGTATCTTCTCTGGTCATGCTCCGTCAGGCCTGTATTGCAGCCATCGTCAGCTCCTGCTTGTTTTGGGGGCCTTAAGCTTTCTCTCCAGCATAAGAAATCCACATTTAATTGGATTCAGATCCGGTGCCTGAATTGTCAATTATTTTTGCCAGTGGTGGCGAGCAAAGTTTTTGGCTTTGAAAAACTACTTTATGGCATTAGCAGTATGTTGGGGATCATTAGCTTGTTGTAAGATGAAACGGCATCCAATGGGTTTGGAGGCATTTGCTTGATTTTGAGCAGATGTATACAGAAACTTACAGATACTATCAGAACTCATTCTCCTGCTGCTATCAGCAGATGTATCATCAATGCCATCAGATGAGCCAGTACTTGTGGCAGTCATACATGGCCAAACCACAATACCCTATACCACCATGTTTCACAGATGAGGTTGTATCTTGGACAGAAGAAACAAACTGTAACCTGGCCATCCAAGTGGTTTGCGTCTTGCAGGATAGCCTCTGTTGTTTTGTTTGTGCAGTCTTCTGCTGACAGTAGTCACTGACACATCCACGCCTGCATCCTGCTTCCTACATCTGATCTGTCTGTTATGTAATTGTTTGCAATATAGCACAATAAGCACAACGTGAACGTGGGATTTGTATTCTTCATGGCAAGCACAGGTATTCCAAATTTCCCCGAACAGCAATAGCCTATTTGTAAAATGCCCTTGTAACCATTATAGCCTACAGGAGTTGTCAAAATGTTGTTTTTTGTGCAGCAGTGTGATGGTTTGAGGCACGTTTGATACCTCAAACCCTTGATGACTTACATCCATTTTACCAATCATGTATTCCATACTGTTCCAGCATAATTTACAGCTAAATCTAGACCCACCCCCCAAATTCCCATAGAGATCCATTCAAATGCAGAGACATTATAGTATCGCTTGTAAGAGTACCAGAAAATAAGATATCAAGAGTCTTTTCATGTTGTTGGGTCACAGACATCAGGAAGTCATGGCATGCAAAGGATATGCGACCAAATATTTAAAAATTTAAAGGCACAGTCAACTTAGTGTATGTAAACTTTAGACCCACTGGAATTGTCATATAGTGAATTAAAAGTGAAATAATCTGTAAACAATTGTTGGAAAAATTACTTAGGATCTACTTTGTGCATGACACAACTGACTTGCCAACACTATAGTTTGCTAACATGAAATCTGTGGAGTGGTTAAAAATAAGTTTTAATGACTTCAACCTAAGTGTATGTAAACTTCCGACTTCATATATTTTAAAAAGTAATTTTTTATTTTTATAATCAGATTTTTTGTGGGTGCTTCTGGTGGCACTTTCCCGTACAGGTTTTAAACTTTAGCAAACTTTCACATACCATAGGCTCTAAAATGATATGTTTGATCGTAGATTTTTTTATATTTAGGGATAAAAGGCTTGTCAATTGTGATACGCACAAAAGGTGAAACAGGAAATGTCAACATTTTTCTATTACAATTGTTTTGTGTCAGTTTAAACTTTCGGGGTCAATTTGACCCCGAACATAAAAGGTGTCATAAAATGTCACGATAATGAGGGTTAAACTAAATTTCACGTGTCAGAACTACGTACCTGTTCATCTCCACGTGTTCTCTCACATGCACTTCAGTCCTCGACGATCAAGAGACTGATACCCTTTTTGTCAAGTCTTGTGTCAAACAATTATCCTGATTGCACCACCAAATCGTCTATGTTGATAAAGTAATGACCTAATTAAAAAGCACAGACAATGATTGACAGTGATGTTTACAAGTCACACTAAATCCAGTGCTATTATTTTATGACCATGTGCAGTACATTACATTACAATCACTTTGGCAGACACTCTTGTCAAGAGCAACGCACAGTAGTGGAGAACATCAGTGTTACTCTCAGGAATAGAAAAATTCAGTATCACCAAGTTGGCACGGCAGTCCCATTTATAATCAATACATGCAAATCACAACAATTTGTGTCGTAACCAAAGAAAGTGGACAGATAACCATTGTGTAACCAGCTTTACAAAGCTATTATCCAAACAGATAATATAATACAAAAGGAAATCCAAGGAAAGAGAGAACGAAAGGATATCTACAGGGGGTCAGATGAGCCATGGTGCAATCTGTAGAGGTGAGTCTTCAGTCTGCATTGGAGGATGCAGCTGTATTTTGGAAATGTTCTCAAGGAGATGTTCTTCTTTGAGACAGTGCAAAATAATATTACTCGCGCACATTTAACTTGCACAGAGATAGATAAATAAATTGCATTAGTAATAATATATTAATAACTATATAGATCAAGATTAAGATTCACTTTATTTGTCAATTAACACTAGTTGACTGGAATTCGCTTTTACGCATATCTCTCCTCAATACACACACATACATGGCCCCTGCTACATTTACAGTCGGCGTACATACATGCACAATATCACCAGAGAGGTCCGAGTGCTGGGTCAGCCACAGTGCAGCGCCCCTGGAGCAGTTATGCGCTCAGTGACTTCCACAAGGGCACTTTGGCAGTGTTGATGTAACACCAGCCACCCTCCAGTTGCTGGTCACCCCCTCCTGGCCATGCCGAACCACCACCTCATTTGCCTCTAAGCACCTGCCGCCCTATGTGTATGGTTCTCAAGCCAAATACGAGTCCCCCCTATATTGGGCACCTTCTGAGCTGTGATCCCTTCTCTATCTGTTACCCTCTCTGCTTTCTACCTGGCTGACCTCTTCTCTATCTGTTACCCTCTCTGCTTTCTACCTGGTTGACCTCTTCTCTATCTGTTACCCTCTCTGCTTTCTACCTGTCTGACCCCTTCTCTATCTGTTACCCTCTCTGCTTTCTACCTGGCTGACCTCTTCTCTATCTGTTACCCTCTCTGCTTTCTACCTGTCTGACCCCTTCTCTATCTGTTACCCTCTCTGCTTTCTACCTGTCTCAATAAAAGCAAAAAGATTACAAAAGAAGGGACTTCTCTCTGTTAAAAAGAAATGTTTGTAGAAGAGGTATATGAAAAAAATGATAAATTAAATGTGGTGAATGTCACGGAGGTTCAAGGTTCTAAACTCTGTGATTAATTCTGATCCTGGTTAGTTGTTTAAAAATATTTTCTGTCACTGATTGACAATGCTTGGTGAAAACATGTCCAAATGAAGAGAGACCCACCATTCTGCATCAAGTGCTGATGACATTATGGGGAAGTATTGTTTGGCCTTTTGAATAGGATTTGGAAATGTTTCTTCTGCTGTAATACTGAATTTGCCAGTGACATCACAGTGTCATTTTCTTGTCCAAATAATTTCAAATGGCCAGATAGTGTCATTTTCTTGTCCAAATAATTTCAAATGGCCAGATCAACACTTCTTATTGACAAGTGGGAGGGCTGCCACATTGAGTCTACATACTTATTTGGGATCAAAAATCCTGACAGCTTTAAGAAAGTTGTGAGCTAGTTGAAAGAAATTTGGTGTATTTTCTAGTTGATCAGGGTTGTAATATATGCGTTTCTGCAACTACGTTGTACTCTACATTGAATGTTTTGACAAACTGGTAGTGCATTGTTTTGTCAGTGCTGTGTTTCTGCTGAGTCAGTGCATGATATTAATTTGTAAGCCATGTAATTATATTGTAGTTTGTGTGTAAGATGACTTATAAACCATCATATCAGCCATTTCCAGCAATTACAGAGAGCTGTGTCTCCAAACCCTCACCCTTCAACAATGCATTGAGCTCTGTCAGCTGTATTGTGTGTGATATCTACATATTTGAATGGTACTCTGCAGCAGAATACCAACTGTTTCATTTGGTTTTACATGGTTCGGGGAGAGTTTTATTGACAAAGAACAACTTTGCTCTGTAATCACACTCCTAATAAGCTCAGTGAGTGTACTGCATTTTCCTGCTATCCTAATAGGATCAATATGTCCTATTATCATTCATCCTAAAGTATCTAAATTTGCACTCTCTTAAACACTTCATCCTCCTTATCTGACTCCCTTTTACCATATTATTACATATAACCATTATACAGTAAATTTATCAGCATTTACCTGGACACATATCACTTTATCTAATTGTGCACATATCTGCACATCTGGAAAGAAGCTTACAACAGATGGAAAAACTTAAGTGATCAAAATGCAGTGAACACCGATGATCATTAGTGTAGCCTCTCGGGGATAATCTGTTAGTAAACTTGAAACTTGTTATCTACTTGAAAAATGTTAAGCGTATCAAAAAGGACATCTTAATTGGTCCAGAGGGAGAGGTTCATTGACTAATGTATTTTTTTCTTTCTGAGCAGCTAAGGATTTTTCTTGTACTTGTCACCTGTATTCGATCGCGCTATTGGTAGTACCATGGAATAACAACATGAGAACGAAATCAAGGTTTTGCATCATTTTGGAGAGTTTCAGTGATAAGATGTTTTGTGATTCAATGGCTAAAACTAATGTGAGTAATGAGATAAATGGTTGTTGCTTGACTTAGCTTTAGCTTAAACTTGACTCAGCTTTACCATGGTAAAAACAGCACCAGGCCACAATTGAAAATGGTTCACACAATACTATAAGAATAACATCATATTTAAATGAATCCTAGCCAAATAATGATTATATAATTGTTCTACAACTGTTATCACTGTTTTAACATTTATATCAGTAAAAGGTACATTGGTAAACATATATTTTAAAAAATACTAAATTATATTAATAGTGAAGAATGTGTTATTACATCAACTAAGAAATTCTCATTCTTCAAATATATATATGTATAAATCATTTAAAAACATGTCAAAGTAGTCCTGCACTCAGAATACCCAGCCAAGGCAGTCTATGGGCTACTGCAGGGATGCTCAAATCTGGCCCTCATATAGTTAATTAATTGATTAGCATCACTGATTAGCCAGAGAGTCCACTTGCCTAGTGACCCAGGTCTAACTCAGTCTCAGCTTAAAGGGGATGAATGCAAGCCAGGAGTACTACTGCCCTTGGGGGGGGGGGGACTGATCTGAATATCCCTTGGCTACTGCATACAGTCAGACCAATATGCAAACAGCAGTGTCACAACCTTGCGGAGATGTGCGCCCATTTAGTGAATCTAAACTACCTCACTTCACCTCCAGAAAATAAGTTGGTTCTAACACAAATAAATGTGCATGTTCAGCAAGTGGGTTGTAAGTAGGTTGAAAAAGTGGAGGAGTGTAGTTAGAGAATTCTACTGCTGAGATTGTAAATAATAGATTGTAGGGGCAGACTGAATCCTTCTGAGATAATGAAGAATACAGAAGGATATTTGATCATTTGAGAGAAGCTGAGGAGATTGAACTTGCTACCCTGGTCACAAGCTTTTCTGATCCAAACGAGGATCAAATTCCATTTTATTACTCCTTGGGATTGGTCGGCCTGTGACGCAGCTTGTGTTTGTGGGGGACCTGAGAATCGATGGCTGAGACTAAGTGTTTAATGCTTTATGTGGAGATGACTCCCTAATGGAAACTGCTTTTACACCAAATCCATATTAGACAAAGGTGAATGTTGCTACAAAAGTTTATTCTTATATGGATCAATAAATGTAGAGTAATGTCTCTTATTGGACTGTGTCGGTTCTAGAGTTAGGGCAAATAATAAAAATCTGGCAACAATTGATTACCTCTGCACAGTTAAGAGAGAGGCACTATAAGAATTGGGAAGAAAATATGTTTATTTAGCTTGCCAATATTCTTTTAAAAATCAGAAGAGACACTGGTCTCTCGTTGTGGGTATATATTACTTTGGTATGGGGTTATGAGAAAGTTTATGTATGTCAATGCCATTTCATGCCTGAGGAGATACTATGTTCATATCAATTTGAAATTCGATGAACACAGAAAGATGTTAAAAATGAATAAATGTTGAACATGAAGAGAACTAAAAATATTGTTACTGCTTCTAAAAAACAAACAGGAAAAAATGTTTCATAGTGGTACTGCTGGGATGGCTGGTTGACCAATTAGCAGTAGATCATACCATTTACACATTTTATTTTCTACCTCACACTATACCATATTACCATCTTTCTATGCCATTTTCAGCAATTGATAACACTGTGAAGCAACCACACCTACAATTTCTTTAGAAATTGTTAATCTAGTTAATAATTGGAACCTTTTGAATCTGCCTTCCATCTTTCTCGCATGATAAATAAAATCATCTGGACCTCATTGAGTATTGTGTCACCCTGACGACCAATATATTTATGTGTTTTGTGTAGCCTTTAAAAATGGGCATTACGCACTCCATGCAAAAAAACGTGGTAAAGGAAACAAACGTCCGTAAAGTAGGAAATATCCACAAAAAGCTCCTTAGGCTTTGTGTGATAACCAGCTGTGGCATTGCGAGCGCATTGTGAGTGTTGGAAAAGGTAGCTGCCTTGAAAATCATCAAAGCACACCCAGATTATTGAGAAGCCTTCCAGCAACTTGGAACAGAATGGTCTCTGTCTGAAGAACTGTTCCATCTGCAAGCTTTCACATGTCATTTGTACAAAGCATTGGCTTCAACTACTGTTGTGAATGAGCTCCATCACAAGGTCTTCTGTGCCAAGAAAGAAGAAATGAAATATTGGCAGTTACCTCCACAAGAACAGATCTGGAGACACTGCTTAGAAAGCTGTCCTGCTATTCCAACTCCTGTTAGCACAAGGACCTGTGTACGCATGTAGAGAATACCATTGAGCATCTTGTGATAAACCTGGCTGGCATCCTGTAATTCCTGCCATGCACATGCAAATTGATCACTTTGATCATTGAAGCTGTAAAGAATAATCAAGCAAGGATATTGAGTATTTGTAATTGAGTATTACTACTGCTGTCATCCTCACAGAAAAAAGTAAGGGAAAAGGACAAGATGAATATATTTCAAGATCTCCTATTAGCAGGGATGACGGCAGGGATTTTGGGTCCAATGAAAAGATCTCACATTGGGACCTACCACCCCAGGCTATGCCATCCCTGCAAAATTACAGCACAATTTTCTGAGTACCCCTGTCAGTCACAGCCTTTGAAATCGTCCTTAAGGTGTGGCTGCCTCTGAACATGCAACAGTGCTTCACAGGATGCTTGTCAAAGCAAGTTGTCGAAGCTTGTTCCTACATTCAATCTGTTGTGTTACAAACAGTGACCCGACGAGAGCTACATGACGAGAGATACATGTTTCACACTTGACCGTTTCACAGATTAGAAATGTTGCGAAATCAAAAAGGAGTTAACACCAGAAACGCATTCCTGAATATGAAATCTAGACTACCATTGACCTAAATTTTTAAATTCAAATCGTTGTGCTAATATGTGAAATTTTGTTAAATATTGCCACTTATTGGTCCTCCAGTATCCAACAGGTATAAAAAAATATCTTTGACCGTAAAGTTAGTCCCAATCAAAACCTTTGCTTATTCAAACATGTTCATCATTGCTATGGCCTTACAGATGGTGATCATAGGCCTAATTTATTGGTCTCTGTGATTACAAGTTGCAATATAATGTACAAACCTAATACTGGTGCTCTAGTGCTATAAAGTATTTTTGTTCAATTTCTTCCACTGTTCATCTTTTTTATTCTTCTGTGGTTGATGCCTCCTTAATTGCTCAGTGTGATATGACACAGTATTGTTTTAGTTTTGTGCTGATGCATGATCAGAATGCAGGCTAAATAATGAATGGATTTTTTAAAATTGTTTTATTTTTATGATGTACAACTGATCTAATCAATCTTGTAAATATAGGCTGAACATGGTTTTGCTTTGTATCCCAGATAATGATCCGTATTAGTTTCTTACAAAGCATGGGTGTAAACACCTTGGGCCCTATCTTGGCGATCTTGGCGCTTAGTCTAAGCGCATGGCGCTAAGTCCATTTAGGGCGTGTCCAAGTCCACTTTTGCTATTTTAACAGCGTGTTTTTTTGGCGCTAAGCACGGCGCATGGCGCAACTGGGCTGAACCTAGTCGCTTCATTAATTATAGGTGTGTCTTGGGCGTGACATTCAATAAACCAATCAAAATGTCATATCCCATTCCCTTTAAAAGCCTGCTTTTCCACCTTGGCGGATTGCTTATGATGGCGAAACAGACATGCTCGTGCGTGTTTAGTGTGATCAAGGAATAGGCTAAATGGAGTATGATCAATATTATTCGGACTAACCATTAGCCTATGAGTTCCCGGTAATTCCAGACAGGGCTGTTATTTTACAAAATATGTGCGGTTAAATTTCGTTAAAAGGACCTGCAACAGCTGAGAATAAGCTATCAATGGCTTCAGTCTCACCTTAGAAAACGCCAAATTAGCCTGCTTGTTCAGCGAATTTCGTTTGATTATGCAATGAAAGTGTCAAACATCAATTCCAAGAGGCTGTTCTCATGGAATTCTCGAAGTTCAAGCTTCATCCAAAGTTCATTAGGCTACCTGCATAGTAGGCTAATATTGATTAATAACATACATACCATTATTTTGCCTTAATGATGACACTAAATAGCCATACAATAAAGCTGTCAGGTTCGCAACCCATAAGTTCACGCATATTTCCCCTTGTTTAATAATGTCCTGTTTATGGAAATGTGACCAACCTGTTTTACTCGTAGCGTAATCCTTTAAAACAATCCACTTTCCCAGGAAGACCGTTAAACGTGCAGAGAATGGCATTAAAATTAATTGTGAATTAATTGTGTAACGTGCTGCAAATTTGTTTTAGTTTCTAATTAGACGCTTAGTTCTCTTTAAAATCGTTTTGTTCAGTTAAGGAATAACGGGTGAAATCAGCTGGGTTTTAAACGGTGAGAGTATGGAAACCTGGTCACTGTCATTTAAAAAAATATGAAGGACGAAGAATAGCTAAGGTTACAATTTAGTTAACATGGTGACATCTCCGTTTTTTAACCATAGGCTATCGAAAAAAAACCTTATGCACAGCGAAGCAATAAATGCAAAAAAAAAAAAAAAAATGCAATATTCACTGGACAAGGTTTTGAACTTTTTTCAGTCACAAACCATTCTATTTACTTACAGGCTGTATTCATAGATAAACAGAGCTGTATTGTAATGACATCTGAAGCGCATTTTCAGAACTTAAATGTCCGTCTATTGCCGTGCGCAAGTTTTCCATTGAATGACAATTCACGCATTAGGTGCAAAGACAATTCGCGCATTAGGCTTGATAGCTATAGGTGTTATCAGCTCCTTTTTAATGGATAGCCATTGTCCCGTACCATCGCACATCGCCTGGATGTTGATGGAGTGGGCTGAGAGCAATGTAATGTGGCATTGTTTCCCTTCGCTGAGGGAAAGGTATGTGGACCTATGGAACCTTTTATTATTATGCATTTTTGATATAGCCTACACAATAATAATATTTCACATTGTGATCTAGATATTTTAGTCATGCCTGTGCACGCCCCTGTGTGTAACAGACAGGAGGGTATGCGCGTTGTGCACACGCCTATGTAGACGCATTTATATGCGCCGTTAAAATAGCATGTAAACAACTGCGACATGACTTTAGACCAGGTTTGTGGTGGTTCTAGCGCAAGCGCTTTCTGCTGGCTCAAGATAGCAATACGCCAAAAAGAATCCTGGCCACTCCTCATCTTAAGACCAACACGCCCAGTTCACTAATGATGGCGCAAGAGTTACGCCGTCAAACATGCTAGTTTGATGGCGTAAGCGTTAGGCATTATTATGGACCTAGCGCCGGGTGTAAGATAGCAAAGACACTTGCGTTTGCGTTAGCGCCGCTTTGCGCCGGGTGTAAGATAGGGCCCCCTGAATCAACTCCACCAGCAGTGTGATCTTGGGCCTTTTGTCCCACTTGATTAAAGTAAGCAGAAAAACAAGTGTTATCTGCAACTTGAAGATATACAGTGTATTCAAACAGTAATGTCTCCAGAAGTATTTACCCAATTTCATCAAACGATAGCTCATTTTGTGGTTCTGGTTCTTTACTTTAACACGAGAAAGTTTTGTAATGTCAAATTTTGAAACATGTATCTAAAGTGTAAGTTTGGTCCATACTTAGATCATATTTCTTTTCATAGACCTTTGCCCTGAAACATTATGGTTCATTATGACCAGCTCATATTCCCTGGAACAAATATGGAATAATTATTGAGAATTTGCAAAGCGAAGTGAATTGTATGCTCTTTTGTCACCATATAGAACACATCAATCTTACGTGGTATATCATAGTTTCACTTGATATCTTGATTTTTCATTCTGACCATCTCTGCAAGCTTGTGGTGCTGTATGCCTATGCTTTGTCTCAATGGTCAACTACATTGACATGACTGGATGATTGATATCAGTTGGGGAATTCAATTTCTGATGATTATTTAATCATTAATCGTTTCATGTTATTGATATGCTTTATTTGTAATTACATATTTATCAATATACAATTTATCTACAAAAAATAAACAGGTGATTTTTTAACATTTTACAAGCAATCATCAGCTTTTACACCAAGGGCAGTTGCTCAGAGGAGGGCGGTTTCGATTTCCACGCACTCAGTCTCTGCCTGAGCATCTGGAAGACTTAGTTAACACTTACACATAGCATAGGCCTGCTGTAATCTGACTGATGGGATCCAGTCTCTGCTGTTGATTAGGTTGCCTGGTGCGGGGCTGTCGTTTCAAGCCCCCACCCCAGAGACTTTGTGCTCACCTCTCCCGCTGAACTGTAAGCTTCCTCTTCTCTATCAGCATAGCACTTGTATTAGTGGATTACAATGGTCCACTTGCAGCAAGGGCTCACACAAAGTCAAGTGAAATTGTCAGAACTTCAGTGGCCAAACTGTTATAAACTTTCGATTGGCCAACTCGCCACAAGTTAATATGAGACCACATCTCAATCTCCTGCCAATCCCTATTAATTGTCCTCCTGGGAACCTATCTGTTCCTGGTCCCTCACAGTCTCAAAAATGTGAGGTTGTGGACCTTTGTGTCCAATGCATACTTGTCAGTCTCCACTTTGGGATTTAGCTTTATAGTTTCATGCTGTGTTGTAGCGAGATTCAGGCTAGGGCCTCCCTTATGAACGACACTTCCAGTTTTGGGTTGCAGCTAATGACATTATGAAATCCAATTCAGCTGTAATTATGAGTGTCGTTTAAAAATTCCTGAAATCCAGTTCCTATCATTTTCCCATTCATTTATTTAATTGGGGGTTACTTATCTAAAAGTTGCACTTTACTGCTTGCAGTCACATACATCACCAGTTCGTAGGCTATTAAAAGGCGTCTACGGTGTTTGGAGTGCAATAAAAATGAAGATCCGTGATTGCATCCTTCTGTTTTGGCACAAAAGAACACAACATTTTTCTAGGTGCTTTTTTTTAGTTTTATGTTAGCTTGTCTGCCAAATGTAAAAACAGTTCAGGTATCATGTCGTGCAGTCAGTTTTCCTGTGCACCTACTAATTCAATATGCATGACATGAGCTGCAAAGCCAGGGGATCTATAGCTTTTTTCCACAACCACTGTGTCAAATCTTTCACTTTTACCAACATGCTTATTAATTGTTCATCCCTATAGTATTTTTAAAAGTTTTCTTGAGTGTTTCCAGAGTGTTTATGGTATTTATAATAGCAAGACATCAGTAGGCCTGCTGTATCAGCCACATTACATCCCATCCACTACTCCAGGCAGTTGTAGCCAACCTGAATTGGAGAATTTGGAGAATGCCTAGTTTTGTAAACCAATGGACAAGCCTGTTATATTTTAACATTTGATGAATAAACATTCACATCATCAAACTAAATAAAAATGAATTCAAACGATTACAGCAATCACTGAACCTTGTATGCGTTTGGTACATTTCACATTTAATTCCTAATAGGAGTCTGTTTTTATAGGGTAGATATTTTTTTATATTCTCCCAGACAATAAAAGCTGGGTGTCAACTGTTTAGTTAATTTGGCTGTAGGTCGACTTGTGTGCGTCCAATTACTGAGGACAAATTCAAGATATATTCTCCATCTACAGAATAAACCTAAAAAGTGAAAGCAATAATTGTGTTCTGAATCAAAAACTCATTAGTGTGGTGGTTCTATGTGTAGTTTTATTCTACAATGCATTCAGCAATTTTGTGTTAATATTAGCAAGTCTAGATTAACACCACTGACAGTGTAGCACAGTAACATTTTCCGAACGTCAGTGCCATCTAGTGACGTTGAGAAGAAAGTGTTTTATGCATTTGCAAGCTTCATCTTGTCGGGTGTGTTTTCTTGCTTTTTTTCCATTATAGATGATCATGTCATTGATATTCAGGATATTCATTACTTTTGTCTATTGTTATGTGTCAGTAAATGTATTTTAAGCATTTGCAATCTGATTTTTTGGTATCGGTTCTCATCGGCCAATCTTCAGTGGATTTATTTTATTTTATTTATTAAGTATAAATGTGAACCATAATTATTTATATTTATTATACGTGTATACTGATAAATATGTGTATATTTCAGTAAGGTAAAATGCTGCATCAGTGGGGGTGAATACTTTTAAATAATTGAAGATTCGTCATTGAATTGAACTTCTCTGAAAATATATAATTATTTATAATTAGTAATACATTGTTTTATAGTTGTCCAATATGTGCATTTCCCAAAATAGCCTACATATTCCTGCTTATAATTGTTGATGCCTTGACAGTATGTTTATTGGATCTCATATGAGTAACAGTCTGGGTGTCTATTTTCAAAATTTTACAGTCTGTTCATTTCTTGAAAATTTATGCAAATGTATGGTACCGTGCATTGCAATGGGTGGCAGTAGTTAAAACTGCTGTGAACTATCCCAAGCAAAACCTATTGTTAAAATAAGCTTTTTGCTTCTGTGGTTAACTGTGGATGAGAGAGGATTGGACACAAATTCATTGCATTGAATTTCAACATTCTGAGCTAATCAAAACCATACACTGAAAATTAAATATATATATTTTTAAATCTCCAGAAGGCAATTTGTCACTAAGGTGATGGAGCAGACTGAACAGGCATGCTGCCAGGTCCCCTCTCACCACAACTTGATGGACAATAATGCGTCAAACAGTGTGTAGGTACCCTAAGTGGCTTTTGTACATCTCCACTACAAGTCAGGCAAAAGCAATGCAGTACAGACTCAGAGTGATAAAAACTGAGGCCAAAAACAATTGTGAGGTCTCCATTGAAATTCAATTCTAAAACTGTGCTTTCTACACTCTAGCCAGTGATTGTAGGAGTACATTGGACCATTCCTTGTTTGGAACATAAAAGTTAAAGGCTGACTCAGTAATTTTGGTTGCTAATCAATGAAAATTATGTGGATGGCAACTAAGTACCTCGGTGGATCATGGTTCTCGTAGTTTTTTTTTTTTTTTTTTACTGTAACCAGCCGCAATACAATATGAGAAAATCAATTCCAAGGCATGGTTTATTTGGCAAAATGTGAGCTATATATTCTTCAATATATTATCTGACGAGTGAGTGATAAGTTTGTTACCATGGTGATGAGCTGCACAAGGACTAAAGAAAAGATCAGATATTAAAACCAAAGATGATTCCCGGACAGGAACTGGACCAAAATGCAAGACAGACGGCCACCAGGGAGTAAATGTATTATGACAGACAGGGCGAGACAAGACAACAGAGCACAAGGACAGGCAGGAAACGGGGCATGGCAGACTGGGCAGGAAGGGGGCCAAGACAGACTGGGCAGGAGGCGGCTGGACCAGGCAGGACAGGAACCGGGAGGGTCAGGAACTAGATTTGGCTGGAACTGGTGCGGGGCGCCACGGACAGGAGCAGGCACTCAACCTGGGGACAGAAGGCGCGGAGGCCCGGGGGACAGAAGGCGCGGAGGCCCGGGGGACAGAAGGCGCGGAAGGTGGAGGCCCGGGGGACAGAAGGCGCGGAGGGTGGAGGCCCGGGGGACAGAAGGCGCGGAGGGTGGAGGCCCGGGGGACAGAAGGCGCGGAGGGTGGAGGCCCGGGGGACAGAAGGCGCGGAGGCCCGGGGGACAGAAGGCGCGGAGGCCCGGGGGACAGAAGGCGCGGAGGGTGGAGGCCCGGGGGACAGAAGGCGCGGAGGCCCGGGGGACAGAAGGCGTGGAGGGTGGAGGCCCGGGGGACAGAAGGCGTGGAGGGTGGAGGCCCGGGGGACAGAAGGCGCGGAGGGTGGAGGCCCGGGGGACAGAAGGCGCGGAGGGTGGAGGCCCGGGGGACAGAAGGCGCGGAGGGTGGAGGCCCGGGGGACAGAAGGCGCGGAGGGCGGAGGCGCGGGGGACAGAAGGCGCGGAGGACAGAAGGCGCGGAGGACAGAAGGCGCGGGGGACAGAAGGCGCGGAGGGGTGGAGGCCCGGGGGACAGAAGGCGCGGAGGGGTGGAGGCCCGGGGGACAGAAGGCGCGGAGGGTGGAGGCCCGGGGGACAGAAGGCGCGGAGGGTGGAGGCCCGGGGGACAGAAGGCGTGGAGGCCCGGCGCTCAGCCTGTGAGGAGCAAGGGAGCCGGGAAGGAACGAGGGAGCCTTGGAGGAACGAGGGAGCCTTGGAGGAACGAGGGAGCCTTGGATGGAGCCACCAGGGAACACAGGACTAGACATGAAGGGAAGGGCGAAACTAACAAGCAAGACTAGACTAGAACTAAAGACAAACGAACATAAACCAGACTGGACAAGACATAACCACATGACGGGACCGAAGAGCTAACACAAGCTACACCAAAAGACGGTCTGGCCTCGAACAAAGGAATGGAACGGGTTAAATACAGAACTTGATGAGGAAACAATGAGGAACAGGTGGGGCACTTAACCAGAGAAACAAGAGGAAACACAACACAGGTGCGGGTGGAAAGAGAAACACAAGGTAAAGGGCGAGAGGGAAAACATGGGGTGGAAGGCCAGACAAAGGGAAAACCAGACATGGAACGAGACACAACAGAAGAAGAATGAAAAGCGGAAGATGAGGATGAACAAGGAAGTAGTGTCAACCCGACACTTCTATTAAATACTTTTCCTCTTGAAGTGCTTTTCATGAGGATCTTTATAGTTATTTTTATTAGGATAATAATTATATACTATAGTACCATAATCTTCTTCTTTTTGCTAGTTGTAAGTGATCAGAATTTTTAGCAACCGAAATTGAATGAGTCTTGAAATAGTTTTTGTTCCATAAGGGCTATTTGACCATTTCAGAGCTAACGCATCTACAATATATCAAAAGTGTTCTAAAAAATTATTTTATATCTTTGATGCATTTTCAATACAATAACAATTAAGAAAACATATTCCCGCATGATTAACCACAACATAAACTATTTGTAAATGCCCCCTATAAGTTCTATTTGATATCTTAATTTAAATTTTCGGTATTATGTAAATGTGAAAGCTATGACAACTCAAGACAGGAGAACGGGTATCTTTGTAATACAAATCACTTTAATCAGATTCACAAAAATGTACAAACCATAGCACGGGTCCCTGTCACAATTCTGATAAGCATGCAGTGGTACACATCTGGACCAGTTTTGAGTTGTAATCATTGAAAAGATGCCTTTTATCTTTTTCAAAATTATGAAAAGGTTAACAAACAAATAACAAACTTATAGGTATATATTTAATGTTGAAAAGGTTCAAGCTTACTAAAATAATACTTCATTACAAAAATATCAGCAGCAAAATATTGCTGCAGTCTATAAAATAAATATATTTTAAGGGGTTTTGGCTTTAAATCTTTTGGTGTTTATCCTTGTCTAATACTACAAATATACGCATAAATGAAAACAAATACTACTTGTTTAAAGTTTACAAAAAGCTCTTTCTGTGTAATTGTTTGATTGCCGAGAGCACTGAGCAACAAACAAATATTGAATTCAATTGAGCTTAATGTGTAGAGAAAAGAGGTCACGGCTGATTCATGAAAATTAATGGCGTAGCGGTAGAGCAGCCGAATGACAAACGTGAAGGTTTGTGGTTTGATCCCTGACATGGCCAGATGGGTGTGCTCCAGTTTTAGGCTAGCAACTGCAATGTGGCTGGTGTTACATCTACAGTGCGCACCAACACTGCCGAAGTGCCCTTGAAAAGGCACTGAACCCCACAACTGCTCCTGGGGCGCTGCACTGTGGCTGACCCTGTGCTCTGACCTCTGCATGCATGTATGTAGGGGGGCCATGTATGTATGTGTGTATTGCGAAGAATAAAATTCCAGTTACCTTGTGTTAATTGGCAATAAATTGATCTTAATGTTATTCTTAATCTTAATGCCTAGTAACCTAGTAACAATGCCATTCCCCTTGGATGTCTTTTAACTCAAGTTTAATAGCTTGGGACACAAGGATGCCTATTACAAAAACAATCTGAAGTGTTATTTTAAGCCAATAATTAACCTGCTTCATATGACTTCACAATCTTCCTATGTTAAAAAAACAAAAACATTTGAAATATATACACCTTTAGGTCACCAATGCCGTTACATTAACTTTGTCAAGAACAATTTGACAATATTCACATAGTATTATTTATGGAATGGAACTCATTTTGTACAGAATGTTTGGCTAGATGACAAAGATGCACAATATTACCCTTATTGCCTAATGTACAAAAACACAAAACCTCAGCACTTGCCATCATTTTCCAGAAAGATCTAGTGATCTGCAAATATGGCTGCATATTTTATTATACTTTTTGGGGGAAATAATTCATTGTTACCATATATTTATCTGGGAATATAATCTTAAAAGAGGCCATTATTACACAATCTAAGCAATCAACTTAGGTTCGCCTTAGGTTCAACTTAGGTTCAATCAACTTACCAACAACGTGTCAGTTTCTTTAATGTCACATCTGCAGTGGTTTTAAACAAATATATTTGTGTGTTTGATTACAAATCCTCATACCGTTCCACAGCTTGCAAGCCTTTCCATCACAGCACAACATGTCTTCACAGAATGGGGATGAAATTATATTTAAGGGGTAAAATTCTACATAATAACATTCCTACCAATTGATATATTTCCAGTATGCTACTTTTTTTATTTTTTAAATCAGTATTTTGTAGTATCTATCTTGTTTTTTGATACTAATTTCACTATACATTAAAAGTATATACAATGTGTATTCATTTGTCTCTTGGATCTGCTAGTTGCAGTTTGTTACTCCCAGTGAGGTGGTTGGTTGAGGTGATCTATTTGCGTTTTCTCAGGACTAGATAGATCAGCCCGCTGAACAGAGAGACGGGGAAGGAAATCCAGGCTAAGATAAAGGAGGAGCCAAAGGTCCCGTCTTTGAAATCGGCCTTTTGGAAGCTTTCATGCTGAGCAGCATAAATGGAGCCTCCTATCATGACACAAAGAGCTTGAAAAAGAAAAAAACATACATATACATATATATATTAATAAGATGGCAAGATAAAAATACATAACACATAGAAAATAGCAGTAGTTCTGTGGCTGACAAATTCAACATCAGTGCACCTCAATGAAAACCAGCAATGAATTAAATTCGTAGCATCGTAGTCAACATGACAGAGAAGACTTTAACTTGAGCAGTAAGATAAAACAAATCAATAATATTCCTCGCATATTGGCGATAGACCTTTACCATTCAAAGAACTTACAAGACATCAGCTGAATAACGGCAGTGAAGACAAATCTCTCTCCTTGCTTCAGGCGGAAAAGTTGCAGGATGAACACAAAGAAACCAACACAGGATAGGATGGTGGCCAGTATCATTGTTGCCTGGATAGCCTGGAGGAAGCCTGTATTGTTAAAATAAAATGTTATCAAATATTTCTTTTAAAATATATATTGTCTGTCAGAATTACATGACTTATTTGTGTTGTTATGGTGTACATAAAATGCTTGCTGGAGTCATTATAGTCAAAATCCCTACCATACACTGTAAAACAAATATCCCATAAAAATAATGGTGAAAAGACTGGCAGCAATTTTGCTGGTGAAGAACCATTTAATGAAGGGAAAAAACTGCATATATCCTGTTATTTTATGGGATGGCCATGATTAAATTATGAGTTCTTTCCATTATTCTACATATTGACAGTGTTTTTAAAAAAAACAAAATCCTGTCAATTTTATACAGTTGTTTTAGTGTAAACCATTACTGAGGCTGAAACAATGGTGATAAATCCTGCAAAATTAAAATAATCTTGTTCTATAACACTTTCATATGTCACATAATGATGCTATTTTGTCATGGACTACATAGCATATTCATGAATGCATGAGGAACTCTTCATAATACATTCCTTTTGATGTTGGCAATACAAAACAATATGTATTACATCAGCAGAAGCACAAGTACAATTGGTTTAATTAAACTATGCCAGGTACTGTAGTCTTGTGGGAGGTTTGTTACCTGCTGTCCTGGAGTGGCTGTTCTCAACAGGATAGCAAGAAGTGTCGTTGCAGGAGTACCACAGATCAGTATAGACATTTCCTGATACCCACCAGGCCTACAAATTAAGTAGGTTAGAAAAGGTTGTCAGAAACAGAAATGGAACCTACTCTGCCAACGTGTCTGTTGTGTGTTCTTTCACCACAGTAAAAAGGTTCACATTACACATTAATTATAAAGTCATTGAGTGACAAACATTGTTACACATATCATATCCACCCAATATTCAGTTGAATTTTGAAACCACAATGGAAAACATGCATTATAATGTCTGCATTACATGAAACGATGATGAAATGGGTAACATTTTTAGGCTGGAAAAGGTACCAATTGTTGTTATAAAATATATGACTATATTATATGTCATATTGATCATATAGGAGAAAGACCTTGTTATTCTCTTACATTATTTATTGTTGCAATGAAGAGCAGGACAGCTGAGATTATATGGAAGAGGATGATGAAGGCCAGTATTATCAACATGGCTCAGAGATGATAGGTAGCCCAGAGCCTAAAAAAGAGAGCGGAAACACTCACATTTGATGTATAAAGGTCAATTTTCTTAGGCTTCACATAATACTTAGGCTATTGCATTGACGATTGAATTCTCACAATAACAGACGTAGGAAATTATTTTACATACAAGTCGACAATGACAAGAAATTATACTTACTGTAATAGTTATAATACTTACAATTCGATACAATATATAAGATTGAATGTAAGCTTACAGAGAAGTTTAACATTGTCAAACTTGACAATAGAAATAGTGCTTTTGACATATCTGCCACCAGAGTTCTATACATTTTCTTTGATTTCTTTTTTGTCCACTTGTTATTGGTTTGATGTGACTACAATCTGTTATTAATTATCTTTTTTTTTTTAAAACACATCTTCCCAAAAATCTCTGTTTTGCTTTCACCATCACATAACCTTGTGCTCTAAACCAATCCCTTACATCACTCTATTTTCCTCAAGGCCTTCAATATAGCCCCAGTTATCTTCTTAAAACTGGCTGGCAGCTCCACTGACCTCCTTTCCCTTGTCCAAACAAATTAAGTTCCTGAGCCTTGAACCCATGTCCGTCATATCTACCTGTTTACCTTCGGGGAAATTATATCATCAGACTTGAATGGGGGTTGAAAAAAACAGTGACATTGCTTTATGTGGCACGCAGAACACACAGGCATGCATCTGATTTTGACAAAGGGCTTCATGTGTGTTTTTTTATAAGTTAATAACAGCACGTTTCTGCAGTGAAATCCGGCGAAAAGAAGATCAAAATGTCTAAATTCCTGCTGAAAAATGAGGGTCCTGCTTGTGTCTCCATACAAGCAGAGCCTCTTGTTACAGCAGGCTCACAGCAACCCTCCAAAGGTCACAGCTCTTGGCCAGTACATACATAGCCACACATTCAGTGGGAAATAAGCACTTGGGCCTTGTACATTTAAGCGCTGCATATACCATGCATGCTTAGGAAAACACATGTATGCTTGCCGGTCCAAAAAAACCAACCCATCCCCTTATACAGAGATAATGAGAAAAACAACTGAATGTAGAATAACAGAATTATATCTGACTATTACATACCAATTTAATTATCTAATTTATTTGCCTTACTTATTATGGTTATTAGGTTATTATGTATACCTATTTCCAAAATACAATGACACATTACACCGAAGGAATTAAATTTAATTGATATAATTTCGTCCCACTGGATGTTTCTCTCTCCTTCAAAGGAAGCCATTAATCAGTTCTGTTTATTAGTCCACAACACGGTGGGTAGAAGGAAGAAAAGTAACAAAGTGCTCATCTTGAAAAAAATAAGAAATAATGCTACATTTTGTTTGTGTGGATAGTATGGTATCAAAACACTGATAATAGCTAAAGCGTTGGTTGCATGGGATTTTAGTAGTTGTCATCCTATTGTTAGATTCAATTCCATTTCACTACACCTGCACTTTCATTACTTTTGAGAAACATGTAATAAGCCAGCACAGGAATTTAATTTCACCCTGCTTCAATGCTTTTTCCTTAATACTGAACAGATGAACAGATCTGTATAGCATGTTAATGTACAGCTACTACTAATGATAGTGATAATAATAACAACTTTATTCAGCACTTTTATTACAGGTGTGGTTTACTGACATAGTGAAACAACATGCTAATAATAATATTCATGGACGAAACAGCAGGAATAGCAACAATAACTGATGACAATTAAAATTATTAAAATTCAGAATAATAATAAAAGATTGAGCACCCACTATAAATGAACAAATACGAGCTTACACAGGCTTGAAATCAAGCTTATAAAAATACATATTCAAAAGGGGTTTAACGTAAGACACAAACTTGCTACTGGAATCTCTTCAGGAATATTGTTGCAGAGCCTTGGAGCTTTCACAGAGAATGCCAGGTCATTTGGGATTTTTGTTTAGTTAGTCTCTAGAGCAGTCAGAAGGCGGTTATTATTAGACCATGATCTGTTCCTTAGGGGGTTAAAAGCTCTGCAGTATAATTGGGGGGCTAACCAATGCTTTGCCAAAATTCAGACCTGGGTCAAATATTACACCCTGGAGCAATTCCTGGAGCAATATTCACAGGAATAATCTCTAGGACAGGAAATGATCTGTTTTTCCATCATGGCAGGATTTCTAGATTCCCTGATAAGAGCGGGATTCCAAGAAAGCAAGTAAGTTCCAACCAAATCATGGAAAGTGTCTTCCCTCATTTCCTCATTTCTCAGGCATATTGACAATGAACTGTGACAGCTCTTTCCCCAGTCTTTAAATACCTACACAAGAGTCTATGCCAATACTTTTCATGGAAAGATTTTTTTGCCTGCTGGTAATAATGTAAGCGTGCGAAAGTGGTTAGCTTCAGAATATTGGGATGTGTGGTGGTGTTGGTACACAATGATTTTCAATTACTGCATAGCTACCTTTCTGAATACAAAACAACCATTAAATAATAACGAACATAGGGATTTGTTTCAAGACAGGAAAGGTGATATGTGCCATATTTGTCTGTAAATTCCCTTATATCATCAATATTATCATGGAATCTGATATCAAACGAAAGCATCTTGTGTTGTAGGTGCTGTCACAGATTAACAAAATTAACAAATTGTGTAATATCCACAAGCAAGCTGTCGGTGATAAGTGCCAGTGATAGATCTATTCAAAATGGATTATGATATAGAATGAGCTTGGTCCTTTAAGGATCATTATCCCCTCCAATTCTCTTGTAGACTGTAATTTAGTTTTTGGAGAGAAATCATATCTTGCATAAATTTTCAAAGAGCTGAAGAACATACAATAACACTCATAATAAGTAATGATTATTGGGTATTGACAATAATTTAGCAAAATGAAGAAAAGGTAATATCACCTTTTTAAAACAGAAACATAAGATGATTCTTTGATGTGCTCCTTGAAAAAAAAGAGAAAGCAGGTGAAAGTGTAGAGCCAGACCAAATTTAAACACTGGCTATCTCACGCTAACACCAAACACAGCAAAGCACGAACATGACTGAGCACCCACAGAAATGTCTGCATTCTGGCAACTGTTTGAGATAATAATCTATCCTCACCTCAAGGTTTGCGTGGGAAAAGATATCCATTGTAGGAGTTCCGCTATGCCTATTTAAGAGCACAAAATCAAATCCAGTATCCGTTCTACACAAAGTCAGCCTACACTACAGCTGTACAGAAGCCATCACCATCAAACACAAGGTGGAAGAATACATCATTCCTTATAGCATAGAATATATTCCGTGAACTCAGTGGGTGTCTGTCTTCAACATCAGTAATAAAAATGCAAACAGTGAACCCTGTAGAATAGTTGATCATAAAACCTATAAAATCTCTTGCTGGTCATCCATGCTATAGCAGCAGGACACAGTTAATGAATATGCCCTTGAAGCAATGTGACTAGTCGAGTCCGATCACGCTCATAATGACAGCTGTAAATCATAAGATAATGATCCATCTTTTACTTGTGGAGAGGGCTTTTTCCATTCAACTCATGTCTGTCCAACCTCTGAATTTTGAATCAAGGAAGGATCAAAATCCTTCATGTAAATATTTGCCTTTGGAATGCTATACATAAAGTCACCTTGAAAGTAAGTGATCCTAATTAAAATGGTCATGCAATGTTCCATGGCATTTCTATAGTTGCGACTATATGGCTAGCTCAATTATTTTAATTGCAATTATAATTGTCACTATGTTTTTACTTTTTATTTATTTAACCTTTATTTATACAGGGTAAGCTAACTGGGGATTGAGTTGTCTTTCAATCATACAAAAAAATAAAGTTGTCCTGTGAAAAATCAAGTTCTTATGTCATATGTAATATCTTATAGAATATTTTATAATTTTCCTTGGAAAAAGACAGGATGAAGTAATTCCAAAACAACTTAAAATAATGTGGGTCGGCTGAGTTCCCCATACAAGTCCTCAATGTTCCATCATCTATAAAATATTTATTTATTGAAGTAATATTGCAAATGAGCTGCAGTCACAGTTTTACACTTTTTTGTTGTTGTTGGTGGTGGGGTTTCTATCAAGCTGTGCATGTGCCAAATCCTTTCAGTTTGGTAGAAAATGCTGACTTGGAATTCAGTTTTAATGTCATTTTTATACAACCAAAGCCAAAGTTTCCACTCTACATCACAAAAATGTTTAAACAAGACCTCTTATACAGTGAATATGAGCAACAAATGATCAACATGTGTAAAAGCTACCATTGTCCAAAGTTGCCTATTACTATTTCAAAAATGTGCAATAAATGAAAAGTCCAAGTTTGATCTACTTCTATCCTTTCTTGTTGGATAAACATAAACTTCTATTACACTTCCACTGCTTTTTAAATTGGAGTGGACAAATATAGACCAAGGACAGACAACAGATATACAATGTTAGATTTCCTAAGTATTTGACAAATTGCATTTAATCTAATAATCTGAAGAACTATTGCATTGTGCTGTTTGTACTAACCCTGCTATTTGCATTAAACTGCATTTTTCCTGACTGGTTTATCAGCAAAGGGCACAAACTGGTGTATTCAGACCGATTAAAACCATATATGTTGTAAAGCCACACTATGCAAAGTAGGGGTACACTTTATCATTTATTTTACAGTATGCTGTACAGAGCATTAGACCTTGAGGCTCTATTTACAATTTTGAATGAAAGTGTCCTATTAGTGTCAATGTCATGCTCTAAAACATACATAAAATAGTAGCTACATTCCTATAATTAATCAACAGTTAATTTCATTTGTAAGTGTATTGATTGATGAAAGTAAAAAAAACATAACATTGTATAGTAACAAACAAAACAGAAAGAACACGTAAAAGTAATTTGTTCATGAAAAAACACCATCTGCACCTTTCAGGATCTTCACTAAGGAAGATGAGCTTTTGTACTCTGCCCAATATACTCTGAAGCAGAGTTTAATTCCCAGTTCAATTTCTCTGTTTCTCCACCATTTCTCAGGGGAAACATATGGAAAAAATATTCAAATTATTTTTCAAAGGAAACATGCACCATTTCCATATTATGCTTTGAACGTGTTACGTAATAAATAAGCCCCGTGTACACTTTCCATTTTTCCTCCAGAGTGGTATAAAATATGATTTCTGAGATATATTAAGAGTTGTTGTGAGACACTGAGTCAAAAACGCATTGCTTATTACATTTGATTATCACGGAACATATTCAAGGTAAAACCATGATCAGACTATAAATCTAAATTACAGTTCTATTTCGTTCCTTCGAGCCTACTCAAGACCACCCGCCACGTTTGCGTCCGCGGGTGCTCTTTTATACTGCTAAGGCATGAGCGCCTTGTGCACGGAATGTGGAGGAGCCATGGATATATGGCTGACGGTGCTGCCTGTGAATCACCCTAGGGCACCTGCAGGAGGCGTTCTCAAACCCCTGCCCATGCTGTATGGGTATGTCGCTGGAGAATAAGCAGGCCCGATTGCATGCGTTCATGTCCCACATGCCCCCCTCGGGCAGAACGCCACCCGCGGCAGAGGTTGCCCCCAAACGTAAGGGTATTTCTGCTACAGAGGGCCCTTCATGAAAAAAGGCCAAGACTGGCAGGGGTAGCAACCTATCCACAGTCACACAGCTACGCGCTGCAATGCAACAACTGAGATGCTGGAAGACCGTGCGAAAGCAGAAACAGCTCCCCAGCTCGGTCCCCCACAGGGGCTCCCAGTAGAGGAGGATTCATACAGGGATCCGAATTTGGACGGCTTTGATGCACTCTCTACAGCGGTGAAAAAAACCTAGAGTCGGTCTGACACAGGAGACCAGTGGGAGGCTCGGGTTCCACTAACAGTTCAGTGGGTTACTCAGCCTCTCTAGAAACTATTCTCCAATATCCCTCAGGCCAGCAATACGGAGACATCTAGATTTCACCGACGGACCCCCTAGAGGGCGCAGTTTGCCATGCCAGCGTCTAACGATTTTCTGGCGGAGCTAAGTAAATGTTGGTCACGCCCCGGCTTACAGCAGGTGGCCAAACACTGTAGGACATTGGCGTCCATGTCGGACGCAGTGGTCCATGGGCTGGATTGAATTCCCTCTGTGGAACACGCCATTGCGGCAAGCTGGTAGTATCCCCAGAGGAGGCCTTCCAGGCAGACGCCCGCTGCCCTAAGCCACAATGCAGAGCAACAGATGATCTGCTCTGTAAGGCTTATGATGCGGCCGCCAGGACAGCATGGATTGGTAATTCGCTGTCGTGGCTGATGCCTGCGCAGTCGCACACGATGCTTGATGTCAGTGACACATCTCTGGAGGCATTTGCATTCATGACATGTAGGCAGAGTAATGTCCTTGCTCACAATGACTCGGTGTCAGGTGTGGTTGGCTCAGTCACTCCTCCCGGACGCCACAAAAAGAACCATCAGGGACCTGCCGGTTATTCCCGGCCAGGTTTTCACAAAAGTAGCCAGACAGATGCTCGAGCATTCTGTAGAGGCATTAAGATACAGGGAGCGGCAGATGCCCCCCCCCCCCCACAACACTCTGGTGTTCCTTCGTCATCCATCCGCCTGTGTACCGGCATCGAACTCATGGTGGGGGTCCATCTGGCAGTCAGGCTAGGGATCTGTAGATTAACCGTCGCCCCCCGCAAACCCCCCAAACAAGGCCCCAAACAGGCATGAGGCCGGGGGGGGCCAATGATGGGACAGTATCGCAGAGACCATGGGTTTTGTCCACGATTTTAAAAGGGGTACCGCCTCCAGTTCAACCGGCGGCCCCCAATATTTTCCGGGGTCAGAGACACACGTGGTCTGGACCCCGCCCAGTCGAGAAGGCTGAGACAGGAAATTACAGGACACAGTGCCCTAAAAAGGGCACTGTGTCACTGGGGCCTCCCTCCGGACGGCCCAGTGACTTTTACTCAACCTATTTTCTGATACCGAAAAAGAAGGGTCTCCTCAGACAGGTTCTGGATCTGCGAGACATGAATACATATCTAAAATGATACACTTTCCGGATGCTCCGGATATCGGACGTTGTATACAGGGTATTGGTTCACGGCTGTGGATTTGAAGGACGCATACTTCCACATCCCTATCTGTGTGGAGCATCATCGTTTCCTACGCTTTGCATTCCGAGGTCGGGCATACGAATTCAATGTCCTCCCATTCGGTCTGTCTCTGGCCCCCTGTGTATTTACTCGCTGTATGAACGCAGTCCTATGGCCACTCCGGCTGAGGGGGCTGAGAATCATGCCACATCTATACAATTGGCTAATATGTGCCGAATCGTACAGCATGACGCTCACACACTACCCAGACGCTGGAACATATTGCCAGACTGGGCATCAGCTTCAACTATGGCAAGAGCCAGCTAGTAGAGATACAGTCCATTGAGTACATTGGACTGTTCCTCGACTCAAAGAGCATGAAGGCAACATTGATGCCCCATCGCATAACTACTATGCTCGATGCGGTGTGTCAGTTCCGAGTGAACTGGGTCCTCGAAATGAGGGTTTTTCAGAGGCTATGGCCCAATCACGGCCGCCATGTCATGCCTCTCGGACTCCCGACAGCCAGGCCACTTCAATTATGCTTGAATGCCATGTCGCTGCGCCCCAAGTGGGACCGTCACACTCGAAATCAGGGTGACATGTCGATTTTGTCGGCTACTCCGCCCATGGCGGCGAGTCAGCTTCCTAAAAAAGGGGGTTGTCATACCATCACGATGCGTGGTGATAACAATGGACGCTTCACTGACCGGTTGCGGGGCTGTCTGCCAGCACCGCCCAGCTCAGGGAATATGGTCACGACCACATCAGTCAGACAACATCAATGTGCTCGAACAGGGCCAGGCTTGCCTCTCTTCGTGTCGTACACCTACCAGGTATACGGAATGGTACAGCAGATGTTCTATCTCGCCAGGAGATTCGTCCCGGCGAATGGCGTCCCCACCCCAAAGTGGTGGAGGAGATATGGTGACGGTTCAGTCATGCTCAGACACACCTGTTCGCCTCTCAGAAATCTGCTCATTGCCCCCAGTAGTTCTCCATGAACGAGCATTCGAGCCCTCTGGGGATGGACACATTAGCACACGAATGGCCGGACAGCCTGCTGTACGCTTTTCTGCCAGTATCACTCGTCAAGGTGACCCTGCACAGGGTCAGCACGGGCCACCATGAGCTCTTGCTGGTAGCCCCCAAGTGGCCGATGAAACCCTGTTCCGAGAGGATCTGCTGTCACAACAGAGCGGCTCTGTTTGGCACCCTCGACCAAACAAGATGAAGCTCTGGGTATGGCCACTGAGGGGACCAAACCTTTGATAACTGGGTGAGGTTTCCCCGTCCTATGGATGCTACTTAACTCCAGAGCCCCTCTACGAGGAAGGCCTGTGGATATATGTGGCAACTGTTCTGCATATGGTGCTCACAGGAAGGCGCGGACCCCGCACACTGTCCGATTCCCGCATTACTGGATTTTTTACAATCCTTACTTGATAACGGCAAGGCAGCCCACACACTGAAGGCCTATGCTGCTGCCATATCCAGCAGGCATATTTGGGTGCACAACAAGCCTGCAGGGAGCCATTATCTTGTCAGCTGGTTCCTGAAGGGTGCCCGGTGGCTGAGACCTGCAAGGTCCCTGGTAGCTCCCTCCTGGGATCTCCCCTTGGTGTTAAGACCAGCCTTAAATGGCTTTCTTTTAAGACGCCATTCCTGCTAGCAATGGCGTCAACTAGGCGCGTTGGTGAGCTCTGTACTCTCTCTATCAGCACAGAGTGTCTGAGGTGGAGGCCGGCTGACTAGGAAGTCACACTGCGGCCCAATCCATCTTTCTTGCCCAAAATCGTTTTGGCATTTCACATTAACCAGCCGATCAAGCTCGCTGCGCTTCGCCCCCACCAGGAGAAGACCTGGGGGACGCACACCTGCTATGTCCAGTGCGTGCGCTGCAACACTACATTGAAGTTACCGCTTCCATCAGACGTACAGGGCAACTCTTCGTTTGCTACGGTGAAACTAAAGGGAAAGCGCTCTCAGAGCCTCTCCCGCTGGGTAGTGAAGGCGATAGCCACAGCTTATGAGGCTAGTGCTAGGCCCTTGCCTATGAATATCCAGGGTAGGTCTACAAGAAGTATGGCTACTTCATGGGCAGCCCTGGAAGGCGTACCGCTTAAAGAGATTTGTGATGCGGCGACATGGCTTTACCCCTGCACATTCTCGAAATTCTATCACGTCAATGTGGCGCCGGGTTCAACGGTCAGTGCAACCATCCTGCCGGCAGCCTTGGCATCCACTTAAAGGTATGAAGATCCCTCCTGACACTGTGGGTATTAGTCATCCGTGGTTAACAACCATAATGGTCGAGGAATAGGGAGGAATTACGTCACTATGTGTGGGTCATATCCATGACAAATGTTGACATAAGTCTCAATGCATTGGGCACCTGGAAGGTTCATTCGTGGTTGACGACCCTTATGGTCATCCGGAACTCATAGAACATGGTTACCGTCGTAACCGTTCGTTATATTCACATAGACATGTTTACTTCACATTCTGCGGCATATAAGTGGAATAGTTTGACATGATGCAAAAGGCGGTATAGAAATTTGATTGCCTCTTTGCAAATCATCTGCTCCAAGGATTGAGGGTCAATATTCTTGTTATAACAAAAATTAGAGCATGAGATCTGTTTCTTTTTGTTTTCTTGTTTTGTTTTTTCCTGAGAGAAATACAACAATTTTCAAATCAAATCTGCATGCAATGCATTGAGCGCTATCATATTTTGTGTTCAGCATTAAATAAATGTGTTGTACATAAGGATATTTTAAAGGTAATATCAAAGTACTACAAGGTATAGTCTTTAAAGGTGTGAACACATCTACCATGGTTATAATATACTGACTGACTGCAATTAAAAAATATCTGTGAGGACTGTATATCTAATTGTATATCAAATTACCAAACAGCATATTTGTTTTTATCATTGCCAGAATGTTGTCTATAAAAATACTGCTTGAACAATATGCAAAAAATGGAAGTTTTGTATGAAAATAAGAAAGTGACAGAGACATTTTTCAAAACATGTTTTATCTCTGACACAAGAATTTAGGAATTTAGATTGGAGTTAGATTGGAGCATAAAATAATTTGAATATACTGAAGAAAAGGCTTAACTGAACCTGAATGGAGTGCACAAGGACATCAATGTATTCAATGTCAGATCACTAACAACAAAATAATAAATGCAAAAATTCTATGCAAAATTCCGAGAATGTAATTTTACATTGCCCAACAAAAAGTCTAAACAGTTGTAACCCTGTTTAGCCCCTGATTGGTTTTATCAGTGTGACATCTTTCAAGATCCACTTCCTGCATTAACAAAGCTCTAGATCCACTGTCGAGTTACCCACAGGACAGAGTGCAGTCACAGAGTGACCATTCATTGGCAGGACTGCCCATGAGCAAAACAGCCTAAATAAATATACTTATACAATTATATTGAGTCCAATCAAAATAATTTGTTCTGCTTTGTCCAGATGTGTACTCTGTGCTGCTCTTGTGTTTTACAGTTTGTCTTTACCATATCTATTGAAACACAATGGACCAGCCCAGCTCTTTCCTTCCTTATCTGCATACAACTTTGCAGATTCAGAGCTTATTTTAGAGAAAACAACAGAGTACAAGTTCTTCTCTGGCAGACATCCGGATATACATTTAAACAGTGTGCTTCTTGGGTTCTGGCCACATGAGAAACAAGCTAACACTCAAATGAGTGCATGGCCAAGTCAAGCAAAGAGAAACATGGCTGCTGTCAGGGTAAACAGGGAAATTATCCTTACTAACCACAATAGCTCATAACCAAAGTAACACTTTTTCATATTTACAATAAAAGGGATAGTATTAACAAACATTAAAGGAAAAATGTACCAAAAATGAAAAACTTTTTTTTTTTACAATCTGAAGATGATAATACATATACCTCTTGACCCTGATACATGTAATAGTTTACTTATTGGCTTACTGTTGTGCACGCCAATGATTGATATAGTGTGGTTCCCCCCCCCAAAAAAAATAAAAAAATAAAAAATCATACTGACTGCGCCTGGTGTTTGAAATCATATTTACCTTCTAGGGTTGTTTTAACGCACTTGTTTCAAGTTGGAAAATGCACTAATGTACGTCGCTCTGGATAAGAGCGTCTGCCAAATGACTAAAATGTAATGTAAATGTAATGCACTGCTTTATACAATAGAGCTCCTACAAGTTAGACAGCTATATTATTCCTGATTGCATCATTGGGAAGATGTCTACTCCTGTTTAATATAAAACGAATATGTAAATCCACATTCTTGCTGTTGGAACTTAACATACTGGATTTCAACATTGATTGTATATACATGTATGGGAACTTGTTTTCTTTGTCAATCGAACAAGTCACATCAATATGATATACCTAGCCTTAGTGTATGTATACATTTCTGTGTTTCCTTTCTTCCTATTGTGAGCCACAGTCATCATCCTTAAGCAATTTCATCATTTGATTCGATGTAAATAATCATTATTTCTGTCAAGAGGTAAATCTCAAAATAAGTTAATCTAGAGACTGTAAAGGGACGTGACGTGTGAGGTAGGAGGAGCCAAACGCAACAAGGGGATTCTTTAAGCCCTAGGGCCACTAAGGCGGGAAACCCCGCAGATAAGGGAGGAGACAAGACAGGGAACACACACACGCCACAGCTACAGACCGGCTCACTGTTACACACCAAAAAGTAGAAGCACAAACGCCTGGTTTAACAACAAGAAAACCCAACAAGGCGAAAGGGAACTTGAAGAATTGCTACCCCATACTTCTACAAGCCAAGTAACTAAAAAGCAAGCCGGAAATAACAAACGCCCTGTCTCGGCAACGAGACGCATAAGAACAGGCGAGTAGCATAATGGCACAAATACACATCAACGTACCGAAGCTACGAACCGGCACCCTGTAACATGCGAAATAGTAGAAGTACAAACGCCTGGTTTCACAGCAAGAAATCCAAATAAGGCGAAAGGGAACAAATAACTGCTACCCCATACTTCCACGTGCTAAGTAAATAAAAGGCCAGCAATAATAAACGCCCTGCCTCAGAAATGAGGCGCAAGAATAGGCGAGTAGCATAAAAGGTACACATAAAACATATAACCAACAAACACTGAAAACTAATGCGAATTAGAATGCCAGGAGGCGAAAGGAACGGAGACCTAACATTCCAAGGCTACTCTCAGACTTGCAGTCAAACGCAAACCTGTCAACAAAAACGCCCAGTCTTCCCCATAGGAAGACATGCACCGAAAGACGAAACCGGACCATAGTTCCGAACAAAATCGTCAAACTCCATGTACGGAGACAGGTACAAAAAGGAACGAACAGGACAGGCTGCACCGGACAGTTACCAGCTAAAAGACCAAAACGAGTTAGTAGAAAATAAAAGGCCTACCTCTTGGTAAAGAGGAATGTAAGGAGGCGGCGAAGGAACAGAGATAACGTTCCGTGGCTACTTCCATAAGCTCGCAGTCACATGCAGAACATAAAGGGGTAAACGCCCGATCTCCCAGGAGGGAGAAACATTTTACAGGCGAGCCGACGGAGCACCGTCGTCCCATAACTTTACTAGCAGAAAGACTAATGCAAGCTTAACTAGAAAACACACGCCCTAGCCTCTCAGTAAGGGGAAATGTAACGAGGCGAAGGAACCGATAATTAATGTTCCAAGGCTAAATTGAGACTCGCAGTCACACACAAACATGTCCACAACATCGCCCGGTCTCCCTATGGGAAGACATGTACCGAAGGGCGAACAGAACTACAGTTCCGAACAGAATCGCCCAAATCTCCATACACGGAGAAAAGCACAAAAAAGACGAAAGGACAGCTGCACCGGAATTATCGGCTAACAGACTAGCGCAAGCTCAAACACTAATACAAGCCCTGCCTCTCAGTATGAACAAATGAAATGTACCAAAGCTACTAACTGGCTCCCTGTAACACGGAAATGAGTAGAAGCTAAAACGCCAGGTCTCTCAGTAAGAAAACCAATCACAGGCGAAAATGGAACAAAGCACTGCTACTCTATACTTCTACGAGCTAATTAACTAAGTAGAAGCGAAACGCCCGATCTCCCTATGGGAAGACATGTACCGAAGGGCGAACAGAACTACAGTTCCGAACAGAATCGCCCAAATCTCCATGCACGGAGAGAAGCACACAAAGACGAAATAGAGCAGAGATCCACGGTCCCATACTTCTACGAGATAAGTAACTAAAGAGCCAGCAAGAAATAAGCCCTGCCTCAGCAATGAGACGTAAAAATAGGCGAGTAGCCCAAATGGTATGGATCACTCACAGCCAACAATACACCACAGTACAAAACAAAAAACAAACAATCTCGAAGCCCCGAACGAAGGAAACGGGAGGCTTAAATAGCTCTGTGACCACGCACAGGTGTGGACGCTAACAGAAGCTCCGCAATCTCAGCAGGGCGGAGCAAGCATCTACCAAAAGGGCAGCGCCCTCGCGTGGCCACTAAGGAAAACGACCGCATAGGGAAACAGGGTAAAAACCATGACAGTGACACCCTGAAATGCCTTGATGATAGTAGTGTAATGCTGTAGTGTAATGCAATGAATATCTTAATTTAATTTAAAGACAGGGTTTACATCTAATTGTTCTTCTGTGCAAAAGGTTTTGTTTAAAATCACTATGTCTTTTGTGTGCTTTAATTTAAGGGATGTTTACTGTTGAAAAGTAAACTGTCCAAATGTCTGCCACAAAACTGTCTTCGAGTGCTGTAAGTGTTTCTCAACAAATTTCTCAACAAAAGTGAAGTTCCAAGTGGGTGAAAAATCCCATCGTTATCTATGCAGTTTATCTGTGTAGGAATGTTTTACACCATTCGCTTTCAGGAGATTTACATTTTCCACATTTATAAGACATTTCACATGATTTTCCTTTCACTTTGTACTGTGTGAAACTGGATTTGAATTGAATCTGTTGCTCAAGAGTTCAGTATCTGAGTTAATACATAAGGACAGGCATCAATATTTCATATTTTTCCCACAGTGAAAGGTCATGAATCAGCCAATTGTCCTGTGTGGTTTTCAGAACAACCCCTAAAGAGTTAAACCCTCACACATGTGGAAACTGTACTGTGCAGAAAGTAAACCGTAACAAAACCCTGACCATGGCGCAGTGCATCAAGACACTTTTCTACCATGCTAGTCTTGTAGACTTGTTTTTCCCTCTTCATTGTCATAGACTCTATGGCTCAGATTGGTTTGTTCTGCCTCCTCATGCAAATACCAGATTTCACAAAGTCTACCATTTCTGCGTGCCAATTGCTTCTTTTTACAGTGCTCCTAATGTCAAAGCCATATGTGCCTGTTGATGTTGTGTGTGTGTGTGTGTGTGTGTGTGTGTGTGTGTGTGTGTGTGTGTGTGTGTGTGTGTGTGTGTGTGTGTGTGTGTGTGTGTGTGTGTGTGTCTATGTTCCTCCTCCTTCCTGCCACTGTGTGATCTCTGCACATAGAAACGCCATGGTCCTCCTGCTCAATGTGGTTGCCAGAGCCTAGCACACTGCAGGCTAGGTTTCACTTGAGGAATTTCACCTTCATGCAGCCTCACTCTGGTAAACTCACCCGAGACATCTGTAATTTATTGTCTGACTCCCAGAACAGAAATAGCCCGCTTTTTTTAAATGCTGTAGACTACCTAGGTTTCAAACATAAACACAAGCTCTGTGAACTCTGCTCTCGTGCATTAAAGACAGATGTTTTTGATTAGGCTGCGTTCTGCATTTAAAAGGCAACAAAAGGGACTGGCTGAGGTGGATAAGCAGAGAAAGGAAGTCCCATTTTCCCCATGTGCCTCTGTGTCACTCTGACTTTCATTTCTGGATTTCAAAGAGCAGCAAAAAAAACTGCACCCTGGCACTTTCACTGCCGAACCTACAGCACGGCTGCCCTAAAACCTAAAGATAACAGCACCGAGTCAGAGAGCTGAACACTGTGGTTTTCCATCAGGTTTTAGAATCACAAAGACTTGTCAGCTCTCGCACAGCCAAAGAGAGACGCCTGATCTAGACTTTGACAACATCAGTTCTATTGAAAGTTCCCTAGGGCACATTTTCTATCTATTCTGAGAACAGTGCCACAAACAGTGCATATCCAAAATGCAGCAAAACGTCACAAGCCATTTTATATTCTTTCCAGCTCAGACAATAACCTGTTTTACTTTCCTCTGATTTATTGGACATGTCATGCTCTTATTTTTGAAGCTACACATGGAAAGTGTAGGATACCACCAAGATGAGCTCAGTTAGGCCAAATTTCCACATAGATCTGTGACCCTGAAGAAACGTTTCCAACAATTATTAGACAAATTAATTTAATCTTCATATATCTTATTTTGCATAAAGCCTCCATCTTTTTTTCTATGGAAATCTCAATTCCTGTATAAATCAAGTATACTGGAAATTATGCAAATGTGTTGCCTTGAGAAACCTAATACACTGGTAAATATTTTAACAGGTAACATGTATATTTTTCATGAATACAATGCCATTATTGGTTAAATATGATAAATGCAAAGATAGATACCCTTTGTTGAAAAACAGTGAAAAACAACCTTTGGTACCTTCTTCCCACGGTTCTGTACAAACAAATCATATTATTCATATTATTCATTTTCACCACAAATTGTATACAGCTGTTTAACAGTTTACAGTGTTCCACCACCTGCCATATTTCATGGCCCATTATCTCATATTTCTGTCTTGCAGAGAAAGCAGGTTAGATTATTGTTTCATCCGTCTTTCTATAGTAATTTGTACCATTTGAGGTTACTGAAGAATGCTACCCCAGATTTTCATTCCAAATTCCAATGAACTCTACACGTAAATATCAACCAAAATACCGCAAAATTCCAACGATTATGCAAAGCAAAGTTTGACACGGTGATAAAGCTGCTTCGCAACTAACTCCAAGCAAGCACCTCTAATCCTTGTTTCTTGTAGACATTCAAACAGAAACCCTGCTGTGCAGCTTGCTGCTGCATCATTCCCACTGGAATTAAACACCCTCCAAGAACACCAGGAGGCGTCCTGTGTGTGACCAAAAGGGGAGAAACGACAAAACTTTTAACAAAAGTTTTTCTTTCTCAAGTGCCACAGACCCGCCCCCGAAAAAAATAAAATAAAATACTAACGGTATCTGAGAAATCGTTGCAACAGTAGTCTACACACTATAACCTAATTTAATAATTAATCATAAATAAATTGATATCACCACCAAGTTAATCATTAAAACAATAGTAGCTATAATGGACAACTGCATAATTCATATCCGCATAATCTGTGTAGGTATAAGAGAGCCTAAAGTAGGTTACTCAGCTTTTATGCCTACATCAGAATGAGCATGGACAACGGCCCTTTAAATTGAGTTTGAAAGGAAGTATTTATCGAACTGCGGGACTTTATCTTAATTTAACAACCACTGTATATAAAATAGCACATTGCAGCATATAGCGTTTCTTGTTAAACGCTTTCATTTGCTAACGTTTTAGTATACTGTAAAATACAATAGGCCTACTCACTGTTACAAAACGTAGTCTTGAAGTGCTGTTCAAGCCAGATGTGGAGGTCGAGCGATGAATAGCAGAAAAGCGTGACTAGAACAAAGTATAATAGTTGTAAGTAACTATAAGGCAGTCTTCGCGCTCCTCCCCCCACCCCAGTGACGTCCCAGAAATGAAATTGGGTGTGGTTTGGAATTTAATAGCTGTTTTGCTAGAGATAAAGGCAAATTCTAGCGATGGTCATTGCAAGTTTTTTTAACCTTACACTTGTAATGGCTACTGTAAAGAGAGAAAAAGAAGAAAAACACGCTAAGTCAAATAAACAGAAGCAAACGTGTCAGAATAATGAGAAGACCGCATTGGGCGTTTGTAAAATCTAATGGGAAATAGACGTGTCTGTCTGTAGTAAAATGTTCTTAATATTGCATGGGCTCTTATTTGTTTGTTTAGTTATTTGTGTTTTTTCCCCTTCAAATATTTATATGAGACCTGAATTGTTGATAATGCTGGGAAAAATTAACTGTTGATAATGATGGGTAAAAGCAAAGTCTCCAAAGGTGTCTGAGAAATGTAAATGTTAAAATGTCAACAGCAGAGTGAAATTTCTCCTGAGACACTGAGTCATTGTTGATTCTAACATGTCGTATGCTTTATTGTTTGACAGGAATAAAAGAAACTTGAATTGACATAATAAAATTCCTTGGGGTAATCAGTGAGCAGGTCCTTGTTCAACAGTGGTGACTCTACCATCCTCATATGGTTTATGCACTCAAATGAAAGAGCTTGTTCACAAGCGTAGACTGCAAAAGAGAAGGACCTTAACTGTGTGGAAAACGAACAGTCTTATCCTGTTTCCAAGCTATGTTGAGAGAGGCAAGCAACAGGAAGAGAACTGCAGGGGAATTGCGCTCAAAGGAAGCTGTTAATCTCGCCACAGTGTCCCACACAGTCTGCTTTAAAAGGCTTTCCTCCGTGGTATGAATGGATTCTCCTGATGTCACAATGAATGGAGTTGCCTATTTTCCTAAAGAGTTAATTTATCATCATATTCCTGCCTGCATGCATGTTGTGTTGGTGTTTCCTTTCACAACCAATATTTCAAAAGATTTAATGCTTTTAACTGGACTTTTTTTTAATACAAAGCCTAACATAACATAACTAGTTATGCCTTTTCGTGTATTGGTTTATTTTATTCAATTTGTGCTGTGTTCATCCCTCCTTTCTTGGTCCCTGCCCTCAGCCAGAGCCGAGAAATCCTTCTGAACCTGTACATTTCCTGTGCAAGGAACATTCCCCTCTTAAATAAGATGTCTTGAGACTCATGATGGTAGATATTTATTATTATATTATTATTATATTATATTAATTATTATAATATATTATTATTTCTTCTAGAAAATTGTTTCCTGTCACAGACAGTGCTCTCCTATCCCCTGTACAAATATATTGCACTGGATTATCCTGATTTTATGTCCCCAAATAAATACAGTAGCTACTCTTTTTTAATATTGAATCCTTCAAAAAAAGATGGAAGCTGGGGAAATCTTTTAACAGTCATATCAAAAACCTTTATATTCATATGACAATGAATTCACACAATCCATACAGCTGCAAGATTGGCATATTGCAAGTGTAACATAATATTGTGGTAGTTTGCAGTTTACAGGTTTTTTACCTGTATTTTCTACTTCTATTTAAGTGTCTCATTGTGTAACTATATTAGTATTGTAGATAAAATAGTTCGACAAAGAATCAATAGGACTTCTTAACCAGCAATGCGATGCTCCCCATTGTCTTTTGGCCTAAAACCAAACAATATACAGTACATCCTCAGTGTCATTGTAAAATGAAGGAACTGGTTTCTTCTATTATGTATAATCATATTTCATAGTTTTTCGTTGTAGTCTTATTTTAAATTCTTCAAATTTTTTAAACATATTGAAAATGTTGCCATATTCATTAGGGTTTTTCCTCACAAAGCTGAATCATTTGGTAACTGTGTAACCAAGTAGAATATCAGAGATATATATAGAATCTCTGCTGTTGCTCATTGGTCATGGAGGACCTGCGGTAGCTACTGCCCATTAAGGGCTTGATTTAATTAATACCTATTGTGTGTGAAAAACATTTCCGCACACGCAAAACCAATAACATGACCAATGATTGGTCATGGTACTTGTTTTGCACCAATCATAGGTTGTGTCATTAGTTTTGCGTGCTAAAATGTTTTGGACATGCTTAAGGTCTTAGTAAATCAAGCCCTAAATATTTTTTAGATCTTTTGAATTGAGGTGCTAGACACACTGAAAACAGTACAGATTCATGTGTGCAACACCTTGTGGATTGAAGAAGGTAGCGCTAGCCACCAGGCATAGTGCAAAATGTAATATTGGTGATGGAAAGACCCTCAAACTTTACGGGACAATAAATCTGTATTGTTTTTTAGCTTCTGTTGTTTTTGCAGTGTGCTTGCAAGTAATCGGTACAGTTATTATCCAACAACCCATTTTTATGTATAAAAATTTTTTTGTGCATTTTATATATTTGGATTTTATTTACATGCTTTTTCTAGTAAATGTTTCTTGACTTTTCACCAATCTTAAAATGTATTTGATATTACTTCCCTGTATATTTGTTTTATTTCTTTATCACTACTGTAGTTATAGTAGTCCTCTATGAAAGCACTCGGTGGTTCACAATTACTATCATTGATCATGACACTGGTAAAACCGGATGAACAGAGCCAACAATGTGAAGAATCTGGCGGGTATGTAAAGGGTACTGGACCATGAGAAACAGATGTCCATGCCAATCAGACAAGCATGCCATGTTAGTGCATTAAAAGCAGACTGTGCATTGCAAGGCATACACCCCACATGCAGAGTGCACCACATGTGTGCTTCATTATTTACAGGCAAGGATGTCAGTGCTTGGGAAAGTAAAAATCCCTTCCCTAAATTATGAATTAATATGAAATACTGACTTATCCCTGCATCCTGGCCATTGCGGTAGTGTCACGCATGAATGATAATCAAGAAGAGCACCTTATTCAGAGTACTTGAGAGTAAATTTCCTATTAAGTACTGTAAAACAGCTTTTGGGTTTACTTAGGACAATACCAATTACTTGTGAGTACACTCTTGATGTTACATTTTCACACAAGACTGTACCCAATGTGACACACTGCCATTTTGTCTGTCTATGTTTACTTGTCTATAAGTTGCGGGGGGAAACATGAGGACTGCAGTGAATTTTAGCATAAATATTGCACACAGGAACCCTGCATATTAGTTTCTGCGCTGCTCTGCAATTACGTAGCTTGTGCCAACCCCCCCAATGAAACTTTCAATTCTAATGAAAGTGTGATCAAACAGAGCTATGGTTCCGAGAGATCCTTCCACTCTACTGGGCACCTGGCTCTACTCTACATCACTGCACGTATCAGGTGAGCACTATTGCATGCACTGAATTACATCAGGTTGTGATAGTACAGCCTAAAGGAAAAAACTGTGGAATACGTGACAATAGCTTGAAAATAATATATGTAACATGAAACTGCATTTTTTCTTTCATTTTTGTATATGAGCTAAGTGAAAGTAATCCTTTTGTCTTTCTTCAGTAGATAAAATGTGGAACTTTTTTCATATCTTTTTCATATTTCATGCACATAGAAGCTCAGTTTTATACACACAAAAGGGTACATCCTTGCACAAGACTTATCACCACTCTTATGAATGTGTAGCTGGGAGATTAACTAGAATTTTGCTCATTTATTAGTCACAAGACATTCAATCCAATGGTCTGTAGTACAGTCACATGGGTAACACTGATTGATGTTCTGTAAAATGATAATGTTCTGTAAAAGTCTTGTTTTATGGGGCCAGTTTAGCTACTAAGGAATAAATTGAAAGTACTGACCCATATAGCAGCCCTTTAGGGACAGTGATATATTGACTGCAGGAATGTGATTTAAATGAATGCCATTTTTTTTTTTTACTTACAATACAATGCAAATTATATATGGATTGTAAAATAAATAGTCCTTCTGCTTAGTTCACCTCTAGGCTTAAATGTCACATTCATTCACCCAAAGGCTTGACTATTTTTGAAGAGACATCACCATTGTTGTTGTTTTTATAGAAACCTGTTAAGCACCATAATCTTATCCATACCTTACATCTTATCCATACATTTGTCTGTTTTGCCAATTAATTTTTGCAGTACACGTATTTTAGGTAATTTGTTACACGTTAAAAAGGCTTGTACAGCGCTGCATATGCATTGCCCTCCAAAATGATTCACACCCTTCATAAGGATGAGCAAAGAAGGCTGAACGCAATAAGAAATGCAGGTAATCTGCTATATTGTATGTGCATAAACGAGAAAATGCATTGTTTTATACTAATACAATTGTTCGGAAAAACAAGAAATTTTGTCATTTTTTTATTTTCATAAAATAAACTATATGTGTCACAATTATTCACACCCATGGTGATTAATTTAAATGAAATCCAACAAAAATAAATCATGCATAGCATGTGAAATTTTTAAAGTTCATATGAATCTTAGGGAAGTGTATTGTGGACTCCTATGGCTTCTGAAATACATGTGTAATCCATCACCAAGGGGAAAGGCAATGCTCTCTCAAAAGAACAAACAAACATACAAAAAAGTGGTCCTCACACTGATCCTCCCAGGTCAGGAGAGTGTTATAAATAAAGAACTAAAAAACAAAAGATACGACTTTCTAAGTCAAGTGGTTTATTAAGAAGTTTAAACATGCTGGAACAGTGGTAAACCTGCCTAGTAGAGGACACAAGTCTAGTCAAATTCCCACGCACAGTGAGTCAGATTGTATGGGAGGCGAAAGGAAAAATGAATTTGTCGCATTTTATTGATACAAAAGGCCGGATGTATTATGGGAATAATCACAGCACAAAAACATTCACTATACTACAACTCTGTTATGGGCATATGGACACATTAATGACCAGTTTACTAAGACTGATCCTAATTATGGAATCTGGTCCTAATTATGGAATCAGAGAAATGAAATTGCCTCATTGGTAATGTTGTGGTAGGAGACGCCCATAAAAAGGGTGCAAACAATATGGCAAGCTTACACATACCGATTGCACAGGCGCCAAGAAATGGATATGGAGCAACCAAGCACAAGGACGCGGTAAATTCACAGCAAAATGTCCAGTGTTAATTCAACTCTAACAGTGTTGATTCAACTCTAGCAGTGTACATACGAGCCTGCTCCGGACAGATTAGGCTCATATGTACACTGTTAAGAGTTGAATTAACACTGGACATTTTACTCTGCAGCAAGGGGATCATGAGAAAACCACCCTTATATTTATATTTATATTTATATTTACAGACCAGGAAATATAGGGAATGGCCAACAAGATACACAGCATCACAATTCCATATTACAGCACAGAAATACAACAGCAATTGAGAAGAGATACATTCACAAACATCATTGCAAAGCAAAACATGCTGGCCAAGTTGGCCTGATGCAGGCGAAACACAAAAAAAAAGCTTTCCTACAATGTGAAGACACAGACAGTGGTCCAACAGAGGAAAGAATATTAACACTGATAGAACAGGTTGAACAATCCCTGGAAAATGCACACGTCAAGTGGGTGGAATGAATAGGCCGAACTTGTGAGGGGAGACGGGCGCACGGCACCTGAAGGTAAAAACGTATTCAGGATTCATTTGATGCCCCGCTTGCTCAACGAGACAATTGTTTAAATTCAGAACAGCATTTTATACTAACTGCTAGCTCATGACAGATTGGTCAACAAAGGTCCCCCATCCTTTCAATGAAACAAATATCGGTTTCATATTATGTCTGAAAATAAATTAGCAGTAATGGAAATATACGTATATATAAATCGCTGAAACAAAGCATCTAGCACAAATGTGGATTGTGAATTTCCTGCCATATGCTACTTTGACAGATCTGGAAGGAAATGTAAATTTCAGAGAAACTTAACTAAAACTGCGAATTTTATTATTGTGCATGCGTGCTTAAGTTCCTCTTTCATACCCTACTGTAGTGTGATTACTGTGTGGCTCAACCTGGCTGTATCACTTCACTATTTTCTGTTTACTCAACCAAAAGAGAGTAATTCTTGGAAATTATCCTTATTAACACACACTTATAGAACGTATACAGCTGAGTTTTACAGGAGCAATCTGGAGTCAATCAGACTGAAAGCTACAGCAGCAATAGCTCACCTGGGGTTTGGATTTTTTAACCCTCTGGCTCTGTGCCCAGAATTCAGAACCAAGAAGTAATTGCTTCTCCTGTTGCTGGGAATGTGACAAAAGCAGTTAATCACCATTGGTCAGATTACCACATAAAAGCGAAAAACGGCAAATCTTCTGTTCATGTATTAAGACAAATATTCTGCTGTGTAATATAGCTCGATTTTTAGGGGAATCGAAAACACTTGATGGCTTACTGAAAAACAACACTTTGGAAGAGGCTTTGATGTTGAATTCAATGCTGTACTAGTGTTTTGGCGATTTCGTTTTTGTTTTGTTTGCAAACTGATTTGACATCAACAGTTATGATATAATATCCAGTATATGTCCATACTGGAAAATATGGAAATAAAATAATTTTCCTTTAAAGATTTACTCCGTACATTTCTTTTCTTCATACATTAGTCCTTAAGCTAAATATTGTCTGTTTGACAATTGTATCATACAGTCATGTTTTGTTAATATTTATATCTAAAATTAAGACTTCCATCTAAAATGTATTCAAGCAACATTGATTCCTGGCTAATATGGTTATCCAACTATAGTTTTCTTCTCTCTAAGAATAATCTTTCATGCATTTTGGCAGCTGCATTCTGGTATATAATGCAGAAGTACACAGGGGTAGACTTTCTTTTTTGAAAACAAAAAAAAAACAGTTGGTTGAAAAATGTGCTGTAATACAAATACCATCCCCACTCTCTTCTATGTGCCATATTTCACTTTTTTCCATCTGACAAATGAAGACTCTATATGGTGGGCTGAGGGACAGTAAACCTCTGTTTGTTGGAACATTCCTGGCTCAGCAATCGGCTTGGAAAAAACAATAACGACCAATCCACCATCTGGAACTTTACCAAGTCCTCGCATTACGGATTACGGCCTTCTTTTCAAGATCAGCGTGGCTAATGCAACAAGGTAAAACAGAAGCATTTCACTGCCATTGTTAATACCTTTAACGATTCAATTTCAATACTTAAAACATGTTGTAATTAGAATCAGATATGTGTGGCTGCTGCTGTTGAAGAAAGTGATAATTTATGTGTGCAATGTTCATTTTTTTATTATTTATTTACTTGCTGACTTACTTATTTTTCCAGATTTCGCTATCGTCACACTCTTTCTGGACATGCAGCGCCAATCGTATACATAGCCATTGTGATAGGTATCTGGGTTAATAGATATGGTGCCAGTTTGAGCAGCAGAACTCCCTCCTCCCAGGACAAGGTATCTAACTGAAATCAATGGCCTTTAAGGGCAATGAAGGGAAACAAGGTCAATTCAGACCAGTAAAGATCAAAAAGTAATTTTATAACATTCATAGGATAAACTTTGTTGTGTGAACTACCAAGTTTTTGACTATCTGTCCATGGCTGCTATAGTCTCCGAGATTAAAGTCTTACTCAAGTCATTGTTATAAAAACAGTCATTTACTTTGTTAGCTGTCATTTTACTGCGGTAGAACATTCAGTAACATTTCTTTTTTCAGAAATCTCACTAGTCCTACCTTAGCTGCTCTTGCAGTTTTGATCTGAACTGGACTTAACACCATACTCCTCACTAAATCAGTGTCATTTCACTGTTTGCCCATTGAAAACACCTTTGTAATATAAATTGGAATGGCTGCCCCTGGTCATCCATTAAAGAAAAGGCAGACACACAATTGTTGAACATTATATGTGTGAGCGTCATAAGCAGAATTTGGCACGGGAAAACCATCGCAGAGCGGGGTGGGGCGGGGGTGGTTAATTTGTGATCGTGAAACAAGGGGGGTTTGCATTTGCGAAACAGGGAGGGGCTTTAATTCACGGACCCCCCCCCCCCCCCCCCCCCCCAGGCCCCCGTAATCCCCGTAATCTGAATGCTTGAATAAAATTGTGTCAATAGAAGACAGTGAGTCAATGTGAAAAAAAACATTCTTGGAAATTAATAGTCTCCACCAGCATCCTGAGAGATATCCTGTCATTGACACTAGCATTTGTCAGTAAGTGGGTGCCTTGGCGAAAAACCAAATGAGCTCATCAGAAACTGTTATGTTTTCCACATCACAACACCTTCAATGCCTCACACCATTAAAATCTCCAGCCTCAGTTCCAAGCCTGAAATTTGTAGATTTGAAGTAGGTAAGACACGTACAGTAATTTACTTTGCTGTTAACACTTAAGTACATTAACTCCCACTGGCCACCAACTGCTAACCTGGTTTTCCAAGGAAACATATGAAGGCGCAAACCACTATCTAGTCTGTAACTATAAAATCAATGGGTCAAAATCAATTTTAATGCCTCTAAATGCTTCTGTCTATCTCCCTTCAGCTGCCCTACCAATTCCAGTACAATTGTCTGGCTGTATATATTTTTTGTTGTTCAAATATGTCCCACTCTAGGTTCCACCATTAAAAAATTATTACTCCTCTTTGTATGAGAATATAAATTATTTATTATTATTTATTAATAAGTTGGGCATCTCAGAATTTCTCATTACATGGCAGGATCTTTGTAAATAAAATTAATATCCCCCTGGCTAACTCTTTCTCAAACAGTGCATTGTTTTATAAAACGCATATGTTATGTCTCATCAAAACATCTTTAAAGGTCTCGCAATGTGGACTCTTCACAGGCACTGTTTCGCAGCTCAGTGTTACGATCCTGATACGGGACGAACCCAAGTGCAACGACCAGGAGACAGATTACAGAAAGTGGAACTTTATTAAGCGTTGGGGTGGTCCCAAAGCTGTACACGGGAGCAAAACAGGTTAGTTAGTTAACACAGGATAGCGTCCAACTGAGGACTGCTCCAAGCCGGAGCTGGACTTGAAGAAACACGGACCTGTTCCAAGCCGGAACTGGACTTGAACGGAGGTGTCTAAAACACCGGAACTGGACTGGAACTGGACTGGAACTGGACTGGAAACTGGATCGGAACTGGACTGGACACTGGACCGGAAGGTCCACTCAGGAAACGGGAACGGCACGGAACTTGTTCCAAGCCGGAACTGGACTTGAACGGAGGTGTATAAAACACCGGAACTGGACTGGAACTGGACTGGGAACTGGACTGGAAACTGGACCGGGAGGTCCACTCAGGAAACGGGAACGGCACGGAACTTGTTCCAAGCCGGAACTGGACTTGAACGGAGGTGTATGGAACACCGGACCTGGACTGGAACTGGACTGGAAACTGGACCGGAAGGTCCACTCAGGAACACAGGGGACGGCACGGAACTTGTCCCAAGCCGGAACTGGACTTGAACGGAGGTGTCTAAAACACCGGAACTGGACTGGAACTGGACTGGAAACTGGACTGGAGCTGGACTGGAAACTGGATCGGAACTGGGCTGGAACAGGACTGGAAACTGGACCGGGTAGCTTGAGTAACCGGGCAGAAAGCAGAGGTTAAAGGCAGGGTGTTGTGACAGGACTGTAGCTGGTGAATGCACCGCCGAGTTGGAAGGTGCGGCGTAGCTCGGGCAATACTGGCGTAAGCCGGCTGGCATGCAGAGGTCCTGGTACCGCAACACGAGTACGGGAGGTACGTAACACGGGGAGGACAAACACAGCTGCGGGAAGACTGGAACTGCGGCGTCTGGAGGTTTTGAAGGGAAACAGGTAAATGCATGCAGCAGCGAAAGATTAGCAGAGATAGCTACCAGTCAGGAAACCAGGCGAACAGGTATGAACCAGCAGGCTCACAAACACTGGACCAGAAACGGGATACGAAACAAACACGGTAGGTTAGTCAACGAACTGGCGCTGAATAGCAGCCAGCCAGGGGTTTAAATGGTGCAGGAAGTGAAGGAGAAAACGAGAAACAGGTGTGATGTTAAATCAGGAGTGATTGCCGAAGCACAGCAGTGAGGAATGTGAGTAACGAGAGGGGCGAGTGATAGGCGGAAGCTAAAGTGGAAAATGAAACCAAAAGTACCCGAGGGAGACGCCCAGTCCACAGCCAGGAGGGAAACACGGACAAGGGATCCAACATGACACGGAAGGAAACAAGGAAAACATGGAAAACGGACAGGACGGGAACGGAACGTTACAGTACCCCCCCCTCAATGTACGCCACCTGGCGTACCCGGAGGCCTGGTCTTGTCAGGGAACTGTTCGTGGAAGTCTTGGATTACTGAATGATCCAAGATCAGGCTCTTGTGGAGCCACGACCTCTCCTCAGGACCGTACCCCTCCCAGTCGACGAGGTATTGGAAACCCCGGCCCCTGCGGCGGATATCAATAACACGGTTCACCGTGTAGGCCGGGGCGTTGTCAACAACTCGGACGGGAGGAGGCGGGATGGTAGGGGTACTGAGGGGGCTGGAGGAGACAGGCTTAACCTGGGACACATGAAACACAGGGTAAACTTTGAGGGAGGCGGGGAGGGAAAGTTTAACAGACACCGGGTTAACTAGACAAATGATGGGGAAGGGACCAATAAAACGGGGCTGAAGCTTTCTGGATGAAGAGGGAAGGGAGATGTTTGCAGTGGAGAGCCAGACCTGCTGACCGGCCCTATACTGTGGGGCTGCGGTCCTGTGAAGGTCCGCCAGACGTTGGGAGCGGGAATTGGCGTGAAGGAGTGCGGTGCGTGTGAGTCTCCAAATGTTTTTACAACGAAGGACATGGGCCCTAACAGAGGGGACAGCTATCTCGGCCTCCTGGGTCGACAGAAGAGGGGGTTGATAGCCTAAAGCACACTCAAACGGGGATAGGCCAGTAGAGGCACTCTTAAGGGAGTTATGTGCGTACTCGACCCAGGGGAGAAAACGGCTCCAAGAGGCAGGATTGCGCACTGTAACGCACCGCAGGGCGGCCCCCAGGTCCTGGTTCGCCCTCTCCGCCTGACCATTAGACTGGGGATGAAAACCCGAGGAAAGACTAGGAGAGGCACCCAGGGCTGCACAGAACGCCCTCCAAACTCGGGAGGAGAACTGGGGCCCACGGTCTGACACGATGTCAGAGGGGATCCCGTGCAGCCTGACCACGTGTAGCACCAAGAGCTCAGCGGTTTCAAGGGCGGACGGGAGCTTGGGGAGGGGAACAAAGTGAACCGCCTTGGAGAACCGGTCCACTATTGTCAGAATGACGGTGTTACCTTCTGACAACGGCAGACCGGTTACGAAGTCCACACCAATGTGACTCCAAGGACGGCCAGGGACGGGGAGGGAAAGGAGAAGACCGGAGGGAGGCTGGTGGGAAGCCTTGCTCCTGGCGCACACCGAGCAGGCCAGGACGAAGGCACGGGTATCCCCTTTAAGGGTAGGCCACCAGAAACTCCTCCTGACGAGGGCGATAGTTCTGGCGACACCTGGGTGACATGCCAGGCACGAGGCGTGAACCCATTCGAGGACCTGGGAGCGGACGGAATCGGGGACAAAAAGACAGGAGTTAGGGTTATTGCGGGGGTCCGGTTGGGAAGTCTGGGCGGCCTTCACAATGCCCTCAATCTCCCAGGAGACCGCAGCCACCACACAGGAGGCCGGCAAAATGGGCTCCGGATCAGCAGGACTGGAGGGAGGGGAAAAAATGCGGGACAGGGCATCTGCTTTAATATTACGGGAACCAGGGCGGAAAGAAACAGAGAAATTAAAGCGTGCAAAAAATAACGACCATCTAGCCTGACGAGAATTGAGCCTCTTGGCAGATCTTAAATAAATGAGGTTTTGATGGTCGGTAAAAACAAGAAAAGGGGTACCTGCCCCCTCCAGCCAGTGGCGCCACTCCTCAAGAGCCAGTTTTATCGCCAGCAGTTCCCGATCCCCGACATCGTAGTTCCTCTCGGCGGAGGACAGCCTCCGGGAGAAGAATGCGCAGGGATGGAGCTTGCTATCAGAGGCGGACCGTTGAGACAGAATGGCCCCCACGCCGGTGTCGGAGGCATCCACCTCAACGACAAACTGCCGAGAAGTGTCAGGGTGAAGGAGGATAGGTGCTGAGGAAAACCGAGCCTTGAGTAGCTCGAAAGCTCGCTGGGCATCGGAATTCCAACAGTAAGGCAGGGCAACGGAAGTGAGTTTAGTCAGGGGAGCAGCAATGGAACTGTAATTGCGAATAAAGCGGCGGTAGAAATTTGCAAACCCCAGGAACTGTTGAAGGTGCTTGCGGGAGGTGGGTTGGGGCCATTCTGTCACCGCCTTGATTTTCACAGGGTCCGCCCGGATACTGCCCTCCTCGATAATGAAGCCGAGGAACGGGACCGTGGAAGCGTGGAAGGAACATTTCTCAGCCTTAACAAATAGCTGATTCTCCAACAGCCGCTGGAGAACCTCTCGAACGTGACGGACATGCTCCTGCGGGGATTGAGAAAAAATTTAAATATCATCGATATAAACAAAAACGCTCCTCCCTAGGAGGTCCCGCAGGACGTCGTTCACCATGCTCTGGAAGACTGCTGGGGCGTTAGTAAGGCCGAAAGGGACCACCAGGTATTCGTAGTGGCCCAACGGGGTATTAAAAGCAGTCTTCCACTCGTCCCCCTCACGGATACGCACCAAGTGATACGCATTCCGGAGGTCGAGCTTGGTGAACGTCACAGCTGGAGAGAGGGCTTCAAAGGCGGTGTTAATGAGGGGAAGAGGGTATTTGTTACGGATGGTGACCTGGTTGAGGCCCCGGTAGTCGATGCAGGGTCGCAGGGAGCCATCCTTCTTCCCAACGAAGAAGAACCCTGCACCGGCTGGGGATGAAGAGGGGCGGATAATACCCGAAGCGAGGGAGTCGTGGATGTATTCCTCCATGGCTAGTTTCTCCGGTCCAGACAGACTGTAGAGGCGTCCCGATGGCAGTTTAGCTCCAGCCAGTAGGTCAATGGCGCAGTCATACGGCCTGTGAGGAGGTAAGGACAGAGCACGTGATTTAGAAAATACTTGCGCGAGGTCGTGATACTCGCTGGGAACATTCGTTAAATCCGGTATAGGTTGCATGGAACAGGGTTTACTGGGCCCCGGAGGGGGTAGTGCAGAACGGAGACAGCTGGCTAGACAGTGGGCACTCCACGCCAGGATGCGACCGGCTTTCCAGTCAATATGGGGATTGTGGAGGCGAAGCCAGGTCTGACCTAAAACCAGAGCAGATTGTTGGGAGTTAATCAGTAATAGCTGAATGGACTCCCGATGATTGCCAGATAGAACTAATTGGATAGGAACGGTGGAGTGGGTAACTAACCCCAAACTCCTACCGTCCAGAGCTAGAGCTGAAATGGGTGAAGTGAGACGTTCCGTGGGAATGCCGGCCCTCCTGGCGAAGGTGATATCCATGAAGCTGGCGTCAGCTCCGGAGTCAATTAGGGCCGAAGAAGATAGGGTCTTGTCCCTCCAAAGGAGAGTAGCCTTGAACATGAGGCGGTCCTGGGCAGCATGGTTGGGGACGATGGGGCTCGTCAGTACGCCCAGTCTTACTGGCGAGCCCCTTCTTTTGGGCGAATGGGACAGGAGGCGATCTGATGGCCAGGCTTGCCGCAATAGAAACAGGATCTGGTGCGCTGACGGCGCTGACGCTCCTCGGGATTGACCGCAACTCTGCCCAGTTGCATGGGCTCTTCCTCGGACCCGCCCGTAGGCGCCCGAGATCCAGTGAAGGAGTGTGAATGAACATTAGAGACGACGGAGGGCGAATGACGCCCGGAACTTCCTCCCCGCTCCCGGGCCCGGATGCGGAGACGATTATCGATGGCTATAGCGAGGCTGATGAGGCTATTAAGGGAGTTGGATTCCTCCCGAGTGGCAAGCTGGTCCTTGAGTTCCTCGCTGAGAGCTTGGCGGAAAGCCCCCTGGAGGGAGGCGTCATTCCATCCTGACTCCGCGGCGAGGGTACGAAACTGAATGGCCATTTCTGCGACACTGCGGTTGCCTTGGCGAACTTGAAGCAGACGCTGGGTAGCGTCACGTCCACAGGTCGGGTGTTCAAACACACGTCGCATCTCTGCCGTAAAGGCTGCGAAGTTGCTGCATAACGGAGCCTGGCTGTCCCAGATGGATGTAGCCCACTCCAGGGCGCTCCCTCCCAGGCTGCTCATAATGAACGCGATCTTGCTGGAGTCAGAGGCGAAGGAGGAGGGCTGCATCCGAAACACTATGTCACATTTAAGTAGAAATTCACGACATCTCCCCAACCCCCCGCGATATAACTCGGGGTGTTGTACACGGGGCTCACGGCTGGAAGTGGGAGCCGGTGCCTCCGGATGGGGTTCGGGAGAGGAAGGAGTCGGGTTGGCTGGAATCCGTAGTAGCGGTTGGTGGAGCGAAAGTTGGGATACTTGCTCCGTGATGCCCCTAACTACTTCCAGCACATCATCCAGACGGCGACCCTGTTGGTCGCTGATCGCAGTTTGGCAGGAGAAGGCGTGGCGAATCTGTTCCAGATCGGCTGGGTCCATATTGTGGGCCAGTTCGTTCTGTTACGATCCTGATACGGGACGAACCCAAGTGCAACGACCAGGAGACAGATTACAGAAAGTGGAACTTTATTAAGCGTTGGGGTGGTCCCAAAGCTGTACACGGGAGCAAAACAGGTTAGTTAGTTAACACAGGATAGCGTCCAACTGAGGACTGCTCCAAGCCGGAGCTGGACTTGAAGAAACACGGACCTGTTCCAAGCCGGAACTGGACTTGAACGGAGGTGTCTAAAACACCGGAACTGGACTGGAACTGGACTGGAACTGGACTGGAAACTGGATCGGAACTGGACTGGACACTGGACCGGAAGGTCCACTCAGGAAACGGGAACGGCACGGAACTTGTTCCAAGCCGGAACTGGACTTGAACGGAGGTGTATAAAACACCGGAACTGGACTGGAACTGGACTGGGAACTGGACTGGAAACTGGACCGGGAGGTCCACTCAGGAAACGGGAACGGCACGGAACTTGTTCCAAGCCGGAACTGGACTTGAACGGAGGTGTATGGAACACCGGACCTGGACTGGAACTGGACTGGAAACTGGACCGGAAGGTCCACTCAGGAACACAGGGGACGGCACGGAACTTGTCCCAAGCCGGAACTGGACTTGAACGGAGGTGTCTAAAACACCGGAACTGGACTGGAACTGGACTGGAAACTGGACTGGAGCTGGACTGGAAACTGGATCGGAACTGGGCTGGAACAGGACTGGAAACTGGACCGGGTAGCTTGAGTAACCGGGCAGAAAGCAGAGGTTAAAGGCAGGGTGTTGTGACAGGACTGTAGCTGGTGAATGCACCGCCGAGTTGGAAGGTGCGGCGTAGCTCGGGCAATACTGGCGTAAGCCGGCTGGCATGCAGAGGTCCTGGTACCGCAACACGAGTACGGGAGGTACGTAACACGGGGAGGACAAACACAGCTGCGGGAAGACTGGAACTGCGGCGTCTGGAGGTTTTGAAGGGAAACAGGTAAATGCATGCAGCAGCGAAAGATTAGCAGAGATAGCTACCAGTCAGGAAACCAGGCGAACAGGTATGAACCAGCAGGCTCACAAACACTGGACCAGAAACGGGATACGAAACAAACACGGTAGGTTAGTCAACGAACTGGCGCTGAATAGCAGCCAGCCAGGGGTTTAAATGGTGCAGGAAGTGAAGGAGAAAACGAGAAACAGGTGTGATGTTAAATCAGGAGTGATTGCCGAAGCACAGCAGTGAGGAATGTGAGTAACGAGAGGGGCGAGTGATAGGCGGAAGCTAAAGTGGAAAATGAAACCAAAAGTACCCGAGGGAGACGCCCAGTCCACAGCCAGGAGGGAAACACGGACAAGGGATCCAACATGACACGGAAGGAAACAAGGAAAACATGGAAAACGGACAGGACGGGAACGGAACGTTACACTCAGAGCTATATAGGTATATTCCCCTCAAATCTATGTATAGAATTTATAATATTTTCATGCGAGAGACATACCTGGAGAACGAACAGAACTACAGTTCCGAACAAAATCATCCCACAAGTAAAAAGGACGAAACAGGACAGCTGCACCGGAATTACCAGCTAACAGACTAACGCAAGATCAATCGAAAATACACGTCCTGCCTCTAAGAATAAATAAAGCCCTAAAGTCAGTATGATAAAACGCCCTGTCTCTTAGTAAGAAACTACCATACAAATACACACAATCAAACAAAGACTCCTCTCGCTTTCATGGAAGACAGCAGACAGGGAGAGGAGAAAGAGACAGAAAAAGGCAAAAGATCTAGGCAATGGACAAAAAGGAAAGACCAGAAAGCGGTGACAGAAATGAGCACACAAAAAAGGAATTCAACCTTAAAGCTCAAAGCACAAAGGCAAGTCCCGCAAAACTCCAATAAAGCACAACGGAGCAAAACAGTCTCCTTAAAAACCTAGACCTAAACATACTGGCTAAACATTAAAAGGGCAAAATAATACCGCACACAAAACAGCACAAATAATGCCAGACAATACACCACAATACAAATCAACAAACAATCAATCAATATTGAAGCCCCGAACAAAGGAAACGGAAGGCTTATATAGCTCACCGGCAAACACGCACACCTGTGAACGCTAACGAGACTTCTCCGCGAAAAGCCGAGACGGAGCCAAAACTCCACTAACAGAGCAGCGCTCACGTGTGGCGACCGAGGAACACGACCGCAAGGGGAAAAGGGTCATAAACCATGACAGCTTGGGCTGAGGATTCAACATAGAGCAGTGAGCACCAGTCCAGTGATGTCTGAGTGTGTTCACCATCTTATGGGTGTTCTGAACCTCAGTAAGCAGACACACACCAAGCAAACATATGGTACAAAAATGTACAAAAACTCATCTTATTCCTTCACCTCTACTGATGCACAGGGAGTCCAAAAAACCTTTGAATAACATCACACCCCTCACTTACATTATTTGCTAAACCCTGTTTTGCCACTGGGTTGGAGGAAAAGAAGAGTTCAGCAAGCATCAAATAAATCGTATCTATAGTGTTCCTTTATTTTCAGTGGTGGAAACTGAAATGGCAGTGTTGGAATTTTCGGCATGCAAATCAAACAGCAAACAGCTGAGAATCTGGCAGGACATGTGTTCCTCGAGGGGTATTTTATTCCCCTCAGTCTCAGTGTGACTTGCTGAAGAGAGTGAATCCAGAGAAGTGATAGCACACCCCTCCAAAGCTCTGTAAACATGGGCGAGTCTCCCCCAGGGCTCTCTTTGCTTAGCTCACTTTGCTGAGGGAAATAAAGAGTTAAGAGTTTCTTCTCAAATGAGCATAAAACTCAGAAATGTATTTTTTGCTAACAACTGTCACTTATCCTATCAACTGTCCTTGCCAGCACTGATCGCAGCAAGGTGGTAGGGTCGGTGATATGTAGGGCCATGCTATATAGATAACTGTTTAGTATAATGGCAGGTTGTCTGGCACTGTCGACTTGGGGGACGCAGGTGTCGGGTGTGTGTGGTGTAGTGTAGCGCAGGCTAAAAGGAGGATTGTGCAATATGGTCAGGATAGGACTGTGTATTTGGCCCTTCCACTATGGATATAGACTTTTCAATATATATAATTATGTAGTGTAGTGTAGGCTATATGAGGGACTGTGCAATATGGGCCTATAGGATTGTGTAACTTTTAGCCCTTCACTGTGAATATCGACTGTGCAATATAGGTAATTAAGTAGTGTATTTTAGGCTCCATGAAGGATTGTGCAATATGGTTAGTATAGAATTGTGTAGCTTTTGGCACTTGGCACTTTACTGTGATTATTCAATGTATTATGCACTTTTTATACTATGCTGCTGTATATTTATTTTATTCTGTACTGCATTTGTAATTGTGTTGTTGTGATGTTGGATTTTGTATCTTTTTTATATCTGTCTTTATGTACAGGACTACAGATTGAGATGAGCTTTCTGCTAAATCTGCACTCATCTTTTTATCCCAATAATTAATGTTTGTGCACATTGTCCTTTTAAACCAAATTTAAAAAAATTTAAAAAGTGCACACAAAGCTAAATGAATACGCAAGAACGGTCAGCAAAATGAACAATTAACGCTTAATTTTCAGCGAAAATCATACTTGTGGGTGGGTGTTAAATATTCATTAACTTGAGGTCAGGAATACATGATCCCCTCTGTACGAAAGATCTCCTGCAGGCTCTTTCAACACACTGGAAATGAAGCATCATTAATTAATTGTTATCGGCTTATGTACATCATAACCAGAAGGGGTTTGTTCTAATCTGAGACCATTGCATCTTCACACGTCTCAGTCCCTTTATATTTAATCATTTCTGCATATTAAGACGTAAGTACTGGCAAGGGTTGCGCCTCTTTTTCAGTAGTCTCAGCTAAACAGGCAGTACTGTCAGTTTTCAATAAAGTGCAAAACTCAGCCTTTCCTCCGTCACTTAAATAATGCACGTTGACATGTTTTCATGAGATGTTTGAACATGTAAAAAACATTGAGCACGCAAAGCACACACTCAACAGACGGATCTATTCGCTAGCGGTGCTGTGCAATTCCAGTTTTGCAAGCTATTACTGTTCAGCAAAACAGTAGCACTGTTCCAAATAATTTGTATAAATCCAAATGTACTGTACAGGGTTCCAATGGTGCGAGCAACATGGTGCACATATCCTTGCGGTGACCCAACTTGACATTGATTGGGGTGGGGGGGGGGGTGTGGGGGGGCTACATTTCATTGTTGTTATGCGGTTTGTTGAAATTTTAATTCTTGTGGCTTTGTGCATGTCTCTCCGGGGAGGGGGGGGGGGGCGGGGTATACTAAGCTTTTTGTTCGCTAGTTTCAGACGCAGATATGGCGCATTCTCCCCCAGAAAGACACGTGTTGCGTATCAAATAGGCACATGTGCCTGGAAGCGCAGTTCGCCAATCATCTACATGGTCGTGGCAAGGTGTGCTTCTCTCCTTAGCGCAAAAAAAAGGGCGGAGATATTATAAGTGTGGCTGATTGTGTATTCCCTTGAATTTACTAAAGTTCACGCAATTAAGGAGGGTCGTTTTTTTGCTCGGAATCTCTCTGCCTTTAAAGAGCAGGTGTAAATTAGTGGAGGACTATAAAAGGAGTTGTTGTGGGGATGACTACCTCGAACAATAACTGCAGTAATTGCAGCAAGACGGATACACAGGTATAAGCCTCGACGACGCGCTGAGAGATTCTTTGCAACAAGAATCCCAACTATTTTAACTCCCCGAGCAAGAAATCGTCAAACGATACAGATTAAGCAGTCAGGCAATAATTACTCTTCTAGAAGATATAAAAGATTACCTAGAACCTCCCACACAATGTTCCTATTACATCCCGGCAATAGTCAAGCTCCTTGCAACATTATCTCGCATCTGGATCAGTTCAATCGACAATTGGAATATCAGCTGCAATATCACAGTATGCATTATGTCATGCGCTGTCCGTAGTGCTGCATAGGCTCCTATGGCACACCAGCAGATGCATCAATTTCCCCACATATACGATATTTAACGACCTTGCTGATGGCGTAATTAGCTGTGGCCGCAGTAAATGAGACGTTCACTTAACACATATTGCATACACACCATCATACCTTCGTCAGGCCACAATTTGTGATGCGAGTTTTATGTACTGTACCTACATCTGGCCCTCACTATCTAGATTTACAGTCTGACAGTGAATAATGTCCTTCTAATCTGCGGACTGCCACACTCAGACATGACAATGGAATCAATTTGGTTTTTGAAAGACTTCTTCCTTCACTGACATCAATTTCAGCCTGGTTCTCCTGTCTGGGACAGCTTGACAGAAGCCAGCATTTTACTGAGTCCACATCCTGCCAACTATAAATAAATACACAAGACTTTACACCACAATACACATACAAATACACAAGACTCACCACACCTTGCCGTTACATAGATCAGTTTAAGAGAGATCATCTTTGGCACACATTTTCAGTACAAAGTGTATAAAGACAGTGGAAGGATTTTGCATACATTTATGCCCAGAAAAAAGATAATTCTCCACATATTATGGAGATAAATACCCAATTTATTTATTTTTCTCCCTGACATTTTTTTTCTGCTGCCTTGTCATTTCTGATGAGACCACAGAAATGTTTCTACTGTATTTTCAAGTATTTATCAGAGCATCCATAGCCCCTTTCCTGTGCAAATTCTGATGGGCAGGGTATTGCACCAACCAATGAATTATTTTAATTTGAAAATGTAAAAAAAGAAATCCAAGTAATTACACAAGTAATTAGTTGGCAAGCTAACATGTGTCTACCAGTAGCTCAGTTTTATGATGTGTAAGAGGAAAACAAAACAATGCAATATAGATGCTGCTGCTGAGCCTGGCTGCTGCAACAAATTCCCATGGGGTATGCAGACATTAATAGGTTGATAGTCTAGTTAACTTGGATAACTAGCTAGCTTGCTGGATATCATGAAGCAATATGGAGATCATGAGGCAAAATTGAATATTGAAGAGAGAGTCTAGAATAAGAAAGATTCTTGCTACACTACATTGGCTCAAATCCTTTTAGAATTGATTTTAATATTCTTTAATAAAAATAACTAATTATTTACTAGTCATCCCCTAAAATAACATGATTTATACTTTTTTGCATTCATTAAATGGTTTTTTACTGGCAACATTGCTGCCAGTATTTTCACTGTTTTCTTACGAGATAATTCCTTTACAGTGTAACCATTCCAAACACGCAAAATCTCTCATTTAAATATGACTGTTTGCAGCTGGAGTAATTTACATAATGAATCTAAGTTGATCACCCGCAACGTGTGAAATGATAACACGTGCAAATACTTTGGCTGCGCACACAAAAACATCCCTTATTTGGGATCCTCCAAATGCGCTACAATGCCCTCTTGTCACGGCACGTGACCAAGTACAGCAATTTTGTCGCTGACATAAGAAGATGGCGTGAACAAGGCGTAATAACAGTCTGATGGGTGTATTATTCTCTGATAGCATCAGTGGCATAGTATTGGATACTACTACGTTTTTTGTTACTCTTCATTTTTCTGTTCTTTTCTTTGTTCTACTGATTATTGTGGCTGATAACCGTATATCGACACAGTGTGTCCTCTCGGTTTATGTATCTAGGTTGTGTGCATAGAAATGTGCCCATTTCTCATTGATATTTTATTTGACGGGGCCCCACCATAATCTTTATGCCTGCACCGCCACTAGCCAGGATATTATCAACTTAGGGACCACAATTTCGACCACACACACTGCAACACAAACATTCATCATTTATGGGCATCAGTTGACAGTGCCCATATCTACAGCACCAACTTTCTCACTTTCTATCCATATCCACGCAGCTGCCCCAGCTTCAAAGGGTTTGAGCTCCTCATCAGTGCATTGAATAGACTCAAGTAGAGCTCTGGGAAATGCTGCCGTTATTAAATACATCTTTTTCTTTATATTATTAGCGCATGAGTCACTAAGAAATACTTCCTCTAGCTCTTTTTGAAGTCCCTTTAGGTTATAATAAATCAGTGGGGGGTCAATATTTCCCATAATGAAAATTATAGTAATTGACTTTAAAATGAGGGTAAGGTCTTCAGAAAATTATGACATCAATATTCAAGCTGCAGCAGTAAATTCTCACACAAGTACAGCATGATCCTCCTCACAATAGACTCTTGTAGATAATTTTGTTTTCATATTGTTAGAAAAAAATATATATTTTCCTTCTCTTTTTTAAATTAACTGAATATAAAATCATTGAGAGTGCACAAATATGTCTTGCTATTGGTCAGATTTAAGTAAATGCTTCCAGCCAATAAAAAAAAATGTTTTTTTAAATTTATTTATATTTGTTTGCATTTGAAGAGTTTCATACATAACAGAAGCATACTGGGTAAGAGTCTATTTGATTACCTCATTTACCATTTTTGGAGCAAAAACTATAGTGTTTTCCCCTTTTTCAACCTCCTGCTCCAGCACTTTGCAGCCTCTCTTTGGGGAATGACATTGTACCCCAGAAACCAATATCTGCTCATATCTATGGCAATTAAATGCTGTCAGTATAACATAAGAAATATAATATAAGAAACCCTGTATTATCGCACCTGTGTTCTTTATTGAAGCATCATACACTTGGATATAAAGGGCTAAGGAAAGCGAATCACTAGCGGTAATTAACGGTGTATCAGTGCCTCAAATGTAAACTGTTTTGAGTGTCTTGCCAGATAACAACAGGTGTCTTGCTCCCCTGCCAATATTCTAGTCTCTCGCTCTTGCTATTTTCATTCCCACACACATGTATCATAGACACATACAAATGTATAATCCCAAATACATGCCTCCAGATACACATATATGCACACAATGATAGGACCGCTTTGTGACCAATGGCATGGAATCCAACATTTATTTCAAGACTAGCGCCATGTCATCTCAGGTTACAAAGGCATGTTTGCCATTCTCTGTTGCCAAATACCTTCATTTTTCAATTTAGTGCACAACATTGTACAGTCACTGTACAAGGTAACCAGTCAAACGATGAGTACACAGACATATTAACTATTCCTTTGCTGGTAAGATTCAGCTGGCTGGAACACAAGACAAGCAGAGGGAATTTCATTATGCTGTGATATAAATGAATAGCACAGCCAGTAGGGCAAGAGGGTAATAAATAGATTTAGCCATTTCACTCTTAATCTTTTACCATTTCAAACAGGCCAGTCTTTACGATAGGAAAATATATAATGTGACAGAAATCAAAGCAATTTCAGTATTCCAATGGTAGATACATAATTGAGGTGATAATTAGTTCTATAGTACATAGTATCATCTAAATAATGAAGTATGCCAAACATATTGGTGAAAAATGCATCATCCTCAAAAGTAGCTACAGGGCTCAACACTGTTGTAGTCCTTCCATTTTGTGAGTCATATACTGTACTAATCTGCGCATTACTCTTCACAGTTAACACAACTATGCCAGGTTTCTTTTAAGGAGAGGTAATAATGTATGCAGAGACCCCTCTAAGTAGAAGGAATGACTCACTCTGGGGGCTGCAGGAGCCTTGACTAGAGTTAGCTGATCTCTTTAACGTGGACATGCAAATGTCTAAATGTAAATAAATGTTAGTGGAAATCGCTGACACTATTGTTTTCTTTTCCATTTTATAGGCATCCTACACTCCAAGAGTCATCATCCTTTGGCATGCTTTCATTTCAGATACAGTTGGAAGTAAATTGAACATGTATTTGGGGATAAGCACGGCAAAACAAAAAAAAACACAATTGCTCAAAAGATGTTAAAAGCCACACAGAAAGGCCCTCGGCCGGGATTCAAACTCTGTACCTTCTTGCTGTGACGTGACAGTACTACCCACTGTGCTACCCACTGCACCACCCCCTTGCTGCCCCTCAAGGGAATATTCCAGAACATTATATAAATGAATACTGAAAATAAAACACAGAGAATAGTGCATATTATCAATTGCTTGCTTAAACAAGTAAAACAAAGCTCAGATAATATTAAGTATTTTGATATCCTAACCAGTGGCAGCTCGTGCCCTACCCAGTTGAGGCAGCTGGGGTTACTGAGGGGGGCGGGGATTGATACATGTACAATATTCATTTACTGATAAATGCAGTATTAATTTAACACTTTAAAATAGCTAATTTGTTGTGACCTGCTGTATGTTGCAGTTTGGTAACCTGTTTGTTGAAAGCCTTATACAGTGAGCACCATAATTCATTGGACAGTGACACATATTTTGTTTTTTTGGTTCTGTACTCTAGAACTTTGAGTTTGAAAAGATACAATGACAACGAGCTTGAAGTGCAGACTGTCAGCTTTAATTTGAGGGTATTTCCATCCATATAGGATGAACCGTTTAGAAATTACAGAACCTTTTGTACATAGTCACCCCCATTTTCCGGGCATCAAAAACTATTGTATAGTTTAACATAATGTAGAATAACGTAATCATGTTTAAGATTTGGTCGCATATCCTTTGCATGCCATGACTTCCTGATGTCTGTGACCCAACAACATCAAAAAACTCTTGATATCTTATGTTCTGGTAGGCTACTCTTACCATCGATACTATAACTTCTCTGCATTTCGATGGATCTCTATGGGAACTGGGGGGTGGGACTAGATTTAGCTGTACATTATACTGGAACTGTATGGAATACATGGTTGGCGAAATGGCTGTAAGTCATCAAGGGTCTGAGGTATCAAACGAGCCTCAAACTAGAGGTATCTGCGGGACCCAGCGCTTTAACGTGCGGAGCGGGACAAATCGTCAGGGTTGCGGGCGGGAGTGGGCGGTCAGCCTGCCAGTGCTCGTGGGCGCGGGATAAAAATCCCGCAAATAGAATAGAATAACTTTTATTTTCCCGTTAGGGAACTTCAGTAAAAGGTTGAGGGGTCAATTAAGATCCTAAGAGTCATTATGCAAATTACTCCAGCCGCAAACGGCCATATTTAAATGAGAGATTTTGTGTGTTTGGAATGGTTATACTGTAAGAAAACGGGGAAAAGTTGTAAGTTTTGTTACCTGTACAAAAATGTTGTTGCCTGTACAAAAATAATTAATTTCCGAAATTGGTATGCGATACGTTTCTATGCACGTCCCACTATTTCGAGAATTAACGTAGGGACGCCCCATGTTGCATAGCCTATTAATTCAGGCTAACTCCGCATCAACGTATCTTCAATTTTAACCTGCTTTTAAATTCTAATTGTCTAGACTGTTTATTAGTGTGGTTGCTTCAGCTCTCTTGCATTATTATTATTATTCCAGTTTTTCTACCCCAAATTGTCACGTTTATGGCATATTTTGGACGTCGCCTCTGCGGGACTCTGCAGATGGGAGCAGGACAAATGAGTCCAGTTTTGTGCGGGAGCGGGCGGAAGTGGGAGCCTCCAGACCTCCCCTGATAGAAGAACATGGAAGAAACCCAGCTGGACAGCAGGGTAAATTTGGCAGGAGGGTAATTCCGTGTGCGTGTATACATGTGTCTGTCTGTCTGTCTGTCTGTCGGGGGGAGCATGCAGAAATGGAGACTCTTCCTGGCGGTTGGAGTTGTCCCGGGCAGGTGAGGGGTAGGGTCATGTCATCTTAATGGAAAGTTTTTTGTGGGCGCACAGGAGGGTGACATAGGGTACCCCGATAAAGGCCCACTTTTCGCTTGGCCAGAACAGGATGACGGGGCCCTGCTCCGGTGCCTCAGCCACTACGTCAATGTAAGTGAAGCACACGCAGCCCAGGTATGCCGCGAGGCAGATCAGGATGTGCCTGCGTGGAGTGAGGTCAGGGGGTCAGGGGTCAGCTGTGTTTCCATTCATTCAATGAGCAATTCCACAAACCCCACAAATGCTCTATAACATTCTCTATACATTTAGTTTATTCAGGGTTGTGATCAGTTACATTAGAATTCAGTCAACCGAAGATATTAACT